>JAKSZT010037812.1:443450-730494 GCA_026826555.1 Tolypeutes matacus
ATAGCCCCAAAGAATTGAAAGCAGGGGCTCGAACAGATATTTGCACACCAATGCCCATAGCAGCCAAAAGATAGAAACACCCCAGTGTCCACCAGCCGATGAATGGATAAATAAAATATGGTATATATAGACAATGGAATATTATTCAGCCTTAAAAAGGAATGAAGTCCCGATACATGTGGCAACATGGATGAACCTTGAAGACATCATGTTGAGTGAAATAAGCCAGATACAAAAGAACAAACATTGTATAATCTCATTGATTTGAAAAAATGAGAATAAGCAAACTCAGAGTCAGAATCTAGAATACAGGTTACCAGGGAATGGGGTGGAGATAGAGAATGGGAAGTTAAGGCTTAAAATGTACAGGGTTCCTATGTGGAATGATGGAAATGTTTTGGTAATAGATGGTGGTAATGGTAGCACATTTTGAATGCAATCAACATCACTGAAATATATATCTGAATGTGATTAAAAGAGGAAATGTTAGATTGTATATTTGGTAACAGAATAAAATTTTTAAATAAAAATTTATGGAACTACACTACATAAGCAGTGAACTCGAAGATAAACAATTGATAGTACAATTATAAAAATGTGCTTTCATCAATTGTAACAAATCTTCCACACCAAAGCAAGGTGTTGGTGGTGGAGTAGTAAATGGGAATCTTTTATTTTATGCATAATTGTTCTGTAAACCCATAATTTTCATAATAAAGGGGAAAAAAGAGTACTTATGCCACAAGTTTGTTGTAAGTAAGGTTGAAAGAGAAAACACATGTAGAATACCTGACACAAACTGGGTAGTGAATACATGGCAGTTATTATAATTTTGAAAATGAACAGAGCCTAAGTAACCTGTGGGATACCATCAAACATACCAGTTTATGCATTACGGGAGTCCCAGAAGGAGAAGAGAGAAAGGGGTAAAAAGAATATTCAAAGCAATAATGATTGCAAACTTCCAAATTTACTAAAGACATGAATATATACATCCAAAAATCTCAAGAAACTGTAAACAGGATTAGTTTTTTTAAAAAACCCAAGTTCTTTGTGGACATGAAAAGCAAAACTTGATCCTTAGGTCAGCATACATTTAATTAGCACCAAATTTGTGCCATACATACATCTATGTACATGCACACACACACAGATACATAGGTGATATATATGTTATATATGAATATGTAGATTATATAGGTTATACATAGGTTTTATTTATTTACATATGCCCCTGAGGCCCATGCCTCTTCCCTTTCCCCTTTCCCTTGCCCCATGCAGGAAACCAGTAAAGTTTATTTCCCTATTTGAACACTTGCTTTTACTGACTGTTAGGGCAGAAAACGCAGGCCAGGCTATAAGATGATCTGTCAAAACAATTACTGGTGTCATCCAAACTCTGGATCTTTATGCAAAGTAAATTGTTCTTAGGAAATAGTCTGACAAGCATTACATACATTTCATTTCCCCCTTGTTAGCTTCTGATGCTAAAACTGAAAAACCTTTAATTGCTGCTGTCAGACAATAGCTAGCTGCCAGTATTTCCTTTTCTGGCTGTGCAGTAAGTAAAAATCTGCAGCTTCACTTGATTGTTTTTAGTTTTAAGAAAGGGACTTTCCAAATTCAATTTCATATGAAAGTCCTTTCTCAGTGAAAGGATGAGTAAGGTGTGATGCATAGGTTAATCATTGGGAAAGTCAAGTGATGGGGGTGGAGAAAATGTCCGTTGGCAGAGTATGGTCTGCCCAAGAAAGGCTTAGAATGATGGGAGGTGTAGAGCTGCCCTCAACTGCTGATTCAGGCTTCTGCTAAATGAATAAATGGCATTCGCAGCCTCTCCAAATTGCAGTCAAGTCCTGCATTCACATCTGTATCCATTTCTAGTAAATTCCCTTCTAAAGGTCAATCCTTCAACTCAAGCTCTCTCAAGATTTTTTCCTATAATGAGGCCACTCAATTTGAGCATCTAGTACCTGCAAAATGCTGTATTAGTCACAAAGGACACAAAGATGACTTGAGCAAGGTCTTTGTCATCCAGTAGAACCAAATCTATGTGATCTGGATCCCTATCATCTCCGTATTATTCAGCCAAAGGGGTGCTGATGCAAAATACCAGAAATCAGTTGGCTTTTAAAAGGGTATTTATTTGGGGCAGAAGTTTATAGTCACAAGGCCATAAAGCGTAAGTTACTTCCCTCACCAAAGTCTGTTGCCACGTGTTGGAGCAAGATGGCTGCCGGTCTCTGTGAGGATTCAGCCTTCCTCTTCCTCCTAAGGCTCCATGGTCCCAACTTCTTCCAGTCTCAGCTGTAGGCTGGCATAAGGCTTTGTGTCTCTCCCTGGGGCTGGATTCTTTCTGGGCTCAGGTGCTCTGTTCTCTCCACAAGGTCAGTTGTAGACTATCAGGTTTTCTTTCTTCCCGGGGCCTCTGCCATGTCTATGGCGCCGTCTGTATTCCTCTGTGTTCTTCTCTTGTGTGTTTCTTTCCCAGGGCTCCAGCATCAAAACTCAAACTCTCTCCTCTGCCACATCCTCTTCTCTGTGAGTCACCGCCCACCAAGGGGCGGGGACTCCATGTCCTACTGATGTGGCTGAATCAAAACTCTAAGCATAATTTAATCAAGTAAAAGTGAAAACTCTGAATTAATACAATCTAATATGCTCAGAGGAACAGACCAGTTTACAAACACAATCCAATATCTATTTTTGGAATTCATAAATAATACCAAACTGCCTCAACCTGCCTGACCTCATCAGCCATCATTCTCCCCTCCCTCCTCCATGCAGCCACACCCAGCTCTTTGCTACTCCTCACTCAGACCAGGTTTGCTCTGTTCCTGGGGTCTTGCTCTAGCTGTTCCCCGACTGGACCACTCCTCTTCAAATCTGTTTAGACTGCAATGAGTCTTCTCCTGACCACCCTACTTAATAATACACTGTGCTTCTTCCCCTATCTCCTTGCTTCCCCAACCCCCTGTACCCTGCTCTACTTGCCAGAGCACTTATCACTTTCTAACAGATAATAATTTGTTTATTGTTGTCTGTATCCTGCTGATAGAATCCAAGCACCACAATGTGAGGGTCTTCAGAAATTTTATTCATTAATGTTTTAGTTAAGGGCCTAGAATAATGCCTGGTTGAAAAAGTGTTTGTCAATAAATATTTGCTGAAAGATTACAATCTTGTAGTTTGATATAAGTCCCTCCCTTCCTTTCTTTATCAGTGTAAGGTCTGAAGACAATCTGAATGAAGTGTCCGTAGCCATTTCTGAAAACATTGCTAATGGCCCTGTTTGCTGTTACACAGATGGGAGTAGACCACCCACATCCAGGTGCCGGGGCTATCACATCCAAGCTACTGAGCCTTGGCCATGGGTCCAAGGAGCCAGACTATACACCTTTCCTGCTATATTCACGCTTTGAACCAGACCTTCTCATCCTGGGCAACAGCTCAACAGGTGAGCACCCTCTGAAGAGTGGTGGACTGAGTCTCTGCTTTAGGGACAAGGAAAACATTGCCACTACTGGTCCAAAATTTCTGTGGGTCTGTGATAGCCAAAGTGATGGAGAATTCCAGGAAGTTTGTGGTATTTCATTGCTAAACTTCTTACACAACTGCCTGTTTCAGCAGAGTGAAGTCCATGATGAAGCCACTACCAGAAGGTGCTGAATTACTTATTTGGAAGCAAAAATGAGTCCACAGGGGCCCGCAGTCAGAGCCCAGTACAATTCATCTAGCGTTTCTATACACCTCCATATGGGATGACGCTGAAGGGGATGCTCTGCAGGTTGTCCATCATCGTTGTCCAATCGTCATGCAACAAATACTCCCAAATATTTGTTATGATCATTAGAGGATGAACAAATACAGATTTCTGCCCTTAATGACTTAACCTAAGGGTAGGGAGATTTTGAAAAACTTTTATTCAAAATAGAAAATAATAAATGCCATTGATGGAAGCTAAGAATTAACTTTTGTGCCTTCCACTGATATGTGTTTGCAAAGTGCATTTTCTAAAACTGTGGTCCAAGGACAATTGGCATCAGAGTTATCAAGGGCATTTGGTTAAATGCAGATTTCTGGGCACAGCACCAGACTTAGTGAAACATTCCCAGAGTGGGTCTGTGAAGATGTATTTTAAAAGTTTCCTCGGGGGCTTCTTGCACATTGAAGGTTAAGAGCCAGGGTCACAGTATATTATAATTTGCTGCACTTGCAAATATATTTTCTAACCTTGTGCCTCACTACAATACAGTGAGTGAGAAGGGCAGGCAAGGTGTCTTCATTTTATAGAGGAGAAAACAAACCAAGAGATGTTAAATCCAAGGCCACACAGTTAACTCGTGACTGACCTAGAATTTGAACTTGGATTTGTCTGATTTTATATTCAATTGTTACTCTACTCTATGCTGTGCCACTTTCCAGAATGAAAAAAAAAAATGAATCAAAATATGAAATGACTGGTATATATTTCCACTGGCATAAGAGCTGTTTATACAAGGAGAGGCATATTTAATATTAGGAGAAATACTGCCATCTTGTGGCCATCTGAAAACTTGTCATTGAACAAGAGGTGAAACCCTATGGTGCTGCCAGGGTGCACCTGGAAAGTCCAATCATTTTCAGCAAAGGAGATGGATTTGTATTGAGCCAGCCCTGCTCTCCTCACATTCCTTTAGACCATGTATTTGAATAACCACCCGACTGCATGGAAAGAAATGGCCTTTGGTTTTGTAGCTGAGATTATCTCCTCATTGAAGTTAATTTACTCCCCTAGGGCAGGGACCACATGGCTTATTAGTGCCATGTATACCAGCAGAGCCAAGAGGCCCTGGTGAAATGGTTTCTGGAACCAACATATGTTTAATCTTAAGTCTTTTTTGCCATGGTAACAAAATCTTCCAGAAAGGAAAAAGTTTGATCTCATTTTTGGGGAATAGGGAAGCAGTCCCCACACCCCCATTCCCAAGAATAGACAGAAATGAGAGCACTCATCTCCACCCTTCAGCTACACCATACCGACTTCTGCAAACTCATAAGGACACAATGAGGGTGCTAACATTGGGTAGACATGTCATCCAGATCGCAGGACTATCCAGAGGATTCCAAATACAGCCAGTGCTTTCTGGCCAGGCAGATATAAAAACAATCAGCCTTCAAGATAGCCAAAACATGGTTTAAGCAACCCTAGAT
This sequence comes from Tolypeutes matacus, assembly GCA_026826555.1. NCBI lineage: Eukaryota > Metazoa > Chordata > Mammalia > Cingulata > Chlamyphoridae > Tolypeutes > Tolypeutes matacus. The sequence goes on from JAKSZT010037812.1 coordinate 448,644, forward strand.
ATCTGTGTAAACTGCTGGTTACTGAGCAGTTCTCAGTTTTTGAAATCTTCACGCATACCTCCCCTGCCTCAAACAGCACTCTTCCTCAGCTGCTGCATAGGTAAAGCCTCACTCAGTCCCTCTTCCCCAGGGATGGCAGGCTGGCCTCAGTCTCCCAGCTCAGCCATACTGCCCTTCCTTCAAATCACTCTACTCATACTTGCTCTGGCCACAGGAGGCTTTTGCATACTCTTCCTTCCTTCAGATTTCAGATGATTGGTCACTTTTCCAACCTCGAATACCAGGTTAGATCCTCCTATCATGTTGTCCCTTGACCTTGTCGTTTAATAGCTTCTGTCACAGTTGTGACTCAACATTTGATTGTGCCACTAACCTATTAATGTCACCTTTCAACTGGAAGCTCCAGGAGGTAACTGATTACTAGACCCAGAGGGTAGTACAGTGCCTGGCACAGAGTGGAAATGCAATAAGCATTGGATGAATTAATGAATGAATGAACATATAAATGACCCTAATCCTGGTCCAACAACCTCATCCCTACTCCCCTCAAAGCATATCTCCCAAGTCATATCTTTGATGAAGAGTCTGCCATAGTCTTCAGAGTAAATCTGATATCTTTTGGTATCAGCCATCTCCAAGCTGCTACTTAAGCCCTATTCATCTCAACTCAAACCTGGAGGTAGGGGCAAGTTTGACACAATTTTAGAGTCCAAAACCTTGAAAGACTGCAATTTTGCTTGACAATAGCCTCCTGTTTTCTTTGAATTCTCTGATCCTACTGGTTGTGTAACTTTGGAAGAGTCAATTGACCTTTACAACCCTCACTTCCTTCATTGTAAAATGGGATAGCAGAGCACAGCTCACAGGTCCACTGGAAGGAATAGCCAGATAAAGCAATTCAATTTTCCCCATTAAGTGGGATGTTGTTAGTCATGGTTTTTTTTCTAGATGTCCTTCATCAAGTTGAGGCAGTTCCATCCTGGTCCTAGTGTCATGAAAATTTTTATCCTGAGTGGATGTTGAATTTTGTCAAATGCTTTTTCTGCATAAGCATACTGTATGGTTTATAATAGGCACTCTATAAAATTAACTGCCTCCCTCTTTAGCTTCTTCCTCTGCCTTCTCCCCATCACTTCTTGGTTTAGCTGGTTGGTCAGCATGGAGTAACATGGAAATAATCTCTTTAGCTCAGCAGGGGAAGAGAGAGTATATAGCTCTAGAACTAACACCTTAGAACTTTGCTGAGTGAGGCTCCTATTGTGGGCTGAGTTAGAGAGGTCCAAAGTCCCAGACAGGGCTGACCCAAATACATCTACTTAGAAAAGTCAATTTTCAGAATCAACTTGCTCTCCTTGAGCTTGGTCCAGTGTTCCCTCCTTCCCCAGCCACCTAGAGGCATGACACTCACCTAAGCCTGCCACCCTAGCAGGACCCAATTTCTGGGGTATGACCTTCTTGCATTTCCCCACCAAGTCTTTAGTTTACGGTTAGACAATTCAAGTAGGAACTAAAGCATTAATGGCCCATAGTGATTAAATAGCAATTGTATTTTAGCAAAATACATTATAACCTTTGTATTTAAATTAAGTATGATATCTCCAAGCAGAGGAATATTATGCACACAAAAATAAGGAATTATTATAAATCTGTATTTATTAGCAAGAAAAAAAAAAAATGCCCACAAACCATTGTTTACTAAAAAGCAGGTAACAAGCATAAATGGTATGATCATCGTTGAAATCTCGGTGTCTCAGGAATTGGTTTTAAAGATGCATTGGGAGAAAAGAACCCACTTTTGCTCAGTATCAATTTGGTGCCATGTGTGCATGTTTGTTTATGTGTACGAAGATATCTGGAAATTCACCAGAGTGGTTACCTATGAGCAGTAGCATTTGCGTTAATCTATACTTTCTCCTTTAAGGTTTTCTGTATTCCTTGAATTTTCTAGATGACTACGTATTGGCCTCATAATCAAGGGAACAAAACAATATGTTTTTGCAGGTTTGTTCTTTAGGATCATAGTCACACACACACACACACACAAACCCACAGTGAATTAGTTGCTCCCTATATTGTTTCAGGGATGAATTCTGAATTGATTGGCTCATTCACTTGTGTGCTGATCAGTGCAGCAAAGTTGTCTTGAATGCCTAGATATGCAAGATTAATCAGATACAAGTCCTGCCCTCTAGCTATTAGGGCTATAAGCTCTGTATATCATTAATTATGATGAGAATGATTATTATAATAATAGCTACCATTTTTTAATGAGCCAGACACTGTGCTGGGTGCTTTATACAGTCATTGCTAATCCACCATTATTAGCCCTGATCTACAGATGGGTCCTGAGCGCCAAGAATGGTAGAGTAAGAGAGATGTTACTTTCAGCCAGAGAGCCCAGGGAAGGCTTCAGAACAAAGTGAACTTCAAATAAGGCTTGAAAGAAAAGTGGCGATTGAAGCTTCCTAGAGGGGAAGAAGAGGATTTCAAGTCAAAAGAAGTCTAAGGAACAGTGCGGGGGGTGGGGGGATGTTAATCATGAAATTAGGATACTAAGCCATTTGGGTTGCTGGAATTGATGGGAAAACTTTCAAGAGAGAGAAGCTTGGTTGGGAGCAGGCTGAGGAGGAGAGAGCTTTCAGTGCCAGATGTAGGATGCAATTCTAAAACCACTGCAATTCAGATTCAAAGCTGTGTACTTGAGTCAGAAGGGCTCGTGGTGGGTGGTGGAAGAATGCCACATAGCAACAAAATGCTTTCTTGCTACTCTCACTCTCACTTCAGTATTGCTTTCCTGTCAAGTTTACTGCAGCATCATTGAAAAGAGAGTGAAAGGAAGGCGTGAAATTAGGGAAGCCTTAACCTTTTACTTGTGACCATTTCATTAGTCATACCCTTTGACCACACCCTCGTGGCCATTTCATTGGATTTTACTGCAGACCGATTTTGAAGCAGGTAGCCAGAAGACTCTTGTGGCTGGCAAAGTGAAGTCCAAGCTTTGTGTGAAAGCCAATGTATATTCAGACATCACTAGCTCTTTGCACTGTCACCTCAATGACATCCCATGTCAATAACATTCCTGTGCCAGCCACTGGGTTGGGCCTGGGTGGCCCTGGATATTAGTGTACTTATAGGAAAGCTGTACACTTATCATGTGCCAGACACAGTTCCAGTGCTCTAAGTGGACTATCTCATTTAATCCTCCCAGCAGCACTACCTGGCAGATACTATTATTATTCATCTTTTACAGATGAGTAGGCTGAGACCAGGAGAGTTTAAGGAATTTGCTCAAGGTGGCTAAAGTCCCAAATCTAGGAATCAAAAGGATCCCAAATACATTGTCTTCAGAGCCTGCTCTCCTTATGGCTTCTTTCCTATCCTGAAGGACTCTACAGTTTATATGGGGGGACAAGATGTTTACCTATGCACCACAAGTCATGTAATACAGGAGTGTACTCTGAAATGCCAGGTGAAGTCCAGAAGACAGGTACAGATGGCTTCAGAAGAGACTCGAGATTATCAGAGAGCTGTAGATGGCTCCTGGGGAATCAGGACTTTCCCAGGCCATTGAGGAGGAGTGGAATTTGACTAGATTGTATTTTTCAGAGGGAGGGGGATAGTAGCGTACAGGTAGTGATGGCAGGATTTGGACTAAGGGTAATGGTGTGAGAAGGAAGAAGAGGGTTGGGCATCCAAGGACAGCAGTGGGAAATAAGGGGGAGGGGGAACTCAAGGGCCTTGGATGAATATGATAATTTAATGTAATGATACGATTATTTTCTTAAGGAAAAAGATCAGCCTCTCTGACACTCACTGTAACTTTCCTACCAAATGCCTGTCACAAAGCAACACAAATGAATAAGTATAAACATTTATTCCTTCATTAATTAATTCATTTAAGAAATACTGATTGAACACCTAATCTGTGCTGTGCATGGTTTCCACCCTTGTTTAGCTTACGGCCTAGCATGAAAGAGACAATTAAACAACTAACTACAAAAGAGCATTATATGTGAACACATAGCAGAGGTACATGGTTTAGATGGCGTTGGGGTAAGAATTCCTTAGGAATTGACATTTAAGCTGTGACCCAAGGGAGAAATTGGTACTAGGTAGGCAAATTGGGGAAAGTGAGGGGGAAGAAGTAAGAAAGCAAAGGCTCAGAGGCAAGATATAATTGCAAGGCAGCTTTGAGCAACAAAAAGTGGTTCAGCATGGCTGGGGCTTTAGGCTGAGAAGGGAGGCAGTGTAGAGGGGCATATGAAGACCAGGGCTCACAGGGCCTTCCAAACCAAGTGTAGACTCAATTCTAAGAGCAAATTTACCTTTTAGAAAAATCATAGCATCTGCTGTTTGGAGGGGCAAAAGAGTGAAAGCAAGAAGACCGGTTAAGAAGCTATTGCAATGACCCAAGATAAGAAGGTGGCTGGGAAGAGGGTGGTGGCAGTGGATGAGATGAAATGGATAGATTCGAGAGATATTCAGGAAGTAGAATCAACAGGACCTGGTGGCAGACTGGCTGTGAAGGGTGGGGGGAGTCACACTGCGAATCACTAAGGCGTCCCCTCAAAAGGATGAGAGAAGGGAAAGGACATGACCAAGGCATGGGATGGAGAAAGAGAGAAGAAAGAAGGGCAACAGAAGTAGGAGAGAAGAGAGCAAGAGAAATATGATTTCACATCAGTGATGAAGAGGAAGAGAAAATAGAGAAAGGGAGAGCAGGAAGGGAAGAGGACAGAGTGACACCTCTGCTTTGCTGCTCTGGTGGCTGCCTGTGGCCCCTGACTTCTGCAGTTCTGGGTTTGTGGCTCAGATAGGAGTTGATTGGGGGTGACTGGAGGCATCTCCCAAGGGGCTAATGCTACCATCTTAGACGGGTAACCTCTTATGCAAAAAAAAAAAAAAAAAAAAACCCAGTGTTGGTATCAATCAGATCCCTTGGAGATTATTATATGAGAAAGGTAAACAGAGCTTGGCCTTAACTTTATTAATAGTAAATATCTCCAGACAGAAGCTTAGCTTGCTGTCTAAAATGTAAACGTGGGACTTTAAAGATGGAATCAAAACCTGTGAAAGTCCGCTGACATTCACTTGGTTACATAATAAACTTACTTCCTTTAGAAATGCTAAGTTAGAACTGTCTGAGCAAAAAGTTGCTTTTGATCCTTGTCACCCCAAATCTCCCAGCCTACCAGTAAAGTCCCTAGCACAGATCTCCTCAGAACCCTAGGTGTCTGCAAGGCCTCCCTCTGTGTTTCTTGGAGTGTTTGGGGTCTTTCAGGAAGACTTCAGGAGGTAGCTCCATTGTCTGACCAAAGAGGGCAGCCTCCCTGGATGAGGGCCTCCTCCACTCCTTCACGAGGGCCACAGCCTTCTGTCACTGACTAGCAGGGCAGAGCTTGGACAATACGCTTTTGTTACTGGGGTGGGGGGAGGGACAGGGAAGAAAGGAAAGGAGAAGGGAATGCGCAGATCCTTTTGTGTTACATACATTTTGTCATAGGATGAGAGGCCCAGTGTTTTAGAGAGCTTTGTAAAACAGCTCTTTCAATCTTCATTTTTGACCTCTCTTTACCAGGCAACCAGGCATTCATCCATGAACTAAGGTGGCAAACGATTCAAGGGATAGATGCCATTCTATACTCAGCATGCTTTCTCCTGCCATCAACGAAGGCATTCTTACTAAGTTAGATTCAGCATACCTAACACTTTTCTCACTCTGAGGGAGTCCTCCCAAGAGACTGCTTAGTCCTTCTGAATCCAGACATCTGCCAACCTGCTCTCTGTAAGAGACATTATTGGGGTCCGTTGATAACCCAGAGATCACAAATGTGACAAATGACTCCACATCTCTCTGCCTGAAGGTGTTTTCAGGCCATGGAGGCTGGAGGAGGAGGACAGGCCAGAGGTAGTAATGCCCTAGAAAGGTCACTAAACCAATGGAAGACTGGATTGGTGCAAAGGCCCAGCTTCCTTGCCCCTCGTTGGGTCAATGTTGAGGTAGACCCTCTCGGAGAGGCCCTCATGGGATTGAGAACCAGTTGCCTACAGCAAGAACCTGATCATTAAAGCCTGCTTTCTGGGCTTTTCTCTATTCCCTGCCTTACTTTCCAAGTCTATCACCATGTTTCCTGTAATCAACTCCCAAATAAACCACATGCATTCAAATCCTTGTCTCAATGCTTCTTTTGGGGAAACACAATTAAAGACAATTTCCAACTGCCATAAGCTTACATAGTCTCAAGCTGAGAGTTATTTAAACAGTATGATTCTTGGAGGTTTCTGACTACTCTATTAAAAAAATCAGTGTGCCTCTTCCAGGGGTTCATAAACATAGTAAGGTCAGTAACAACTGAATTCTTTTTGTTCTAGCATACAGACTCTCTCTTTAAACTAGATTCTCTAAAAAGCTGAAAACTGCTTACTCACCTTTTAAAATGACAAGGAGAATATGTGCAGTGGATGTTGCTAGTTTCCTCCTACAATTAGCATGACCCAACATCCTTTTAAACTTTTCATCTTCAATTTTTATCTGTCTTTCCCCATAACTCACAAAATTTAGAAGCTCACCCTGTCCCCAGCTCCAGAGATGGATCCTGACTTACCTAAGCCAGTTAGTACATGGAAAACCCTGGTGACTTGAGTAAACAAATGACTAAATTTGGCTCAGTTTTACCAGCTGTATGTCCACATTTTGGGGGTGAGCTTCCTTTTTTTTTTTTCCTGATAAATATGAGTAAGAAGAGAGCCTCTTGCTAATTCACTGATGAAGCCAATCTATGACCATGAAGCAAACCAACCCTAGTATAAAGCCAATGCTGTGGCTGCAGATTGCAAAGCTAGAAAAGATCCTGTGTCCCTGACAGTATCATGAACCATTGAACCAACCATGATATCTACCCAGTGGTGTGCTGGTAAGATGGTTTTCCAGGAGAAAAACATCCTCATCTGAAACCTTTGCTAATTTCTGTGGTATAAATATTCCCACCACAGCCAATATCAAGCTACCAACAGTTTAACAACTGGTTTGCAAAATTCCTAAGTATTTAACAATTGGCTCTTATGAGCTGGTATAAGCAGGCCTCAGCATACCACTGAGACATACTTCTAGACTAACTAGTTTGAGTTGGGTACCAGCACCCCCTTTCACCCACCTAACAAAAATTTCCCTCCTCCCCCAACAACCTATGAAACTCAGGGAGCCTGACCACTGACCCCCTCCCCCAGGCTCCAAATGGGGGGCCTGTATTTTAAGCCAGTCAGCACATCCCATTCCCCTGGTCATATTATTGGTTCAAAGTTTGCTTATTACCTAAACAGTCCAATAAGAATGGCTCTCAGGAATCTTGCTTGAAACGTCATGACATTCGTGTTTCTCTCCTGGATATTGTGACACACATATAGGGCCAGGATGGCTAAGGTACCTTATTACTATCAATCTGACAATGAAGTAGACATATGAAGAGGGTGGATACAAGAGAATCACAAGGATTCATAGGTGGAAGCCCTGGATTAGATCAGTACTTAAACCCACCTTATCTCTGAACTTCCAGTAGATATATATCTTGCTTAAGCATCCAAATTGAGTTTTCAGTTGCTATCTTTCAAAGTATATAGCCAGACACTGTGGCATATACTTCATTTACATTGTATTTAATCCTTATAGAAACAAGGAAATGTTGACATAATTTTTCTATTTTATAGGCTCAGAGATTAAATTTTTTGCTTCCATCCTTATGAGGAAAATACATATTTAATTCCAGAGTTGTATGAAAATTAGGGTTAATATGGCATTTTAAGTTCATTTATTGAGGATCACCGCCCCCCAACCTAAACAAATAGCAATGATACATAAAGTATTTTTTTTTTTTTACCGGGAGGTACCGGGGATCGATCCCTGGTCTCTCCATATGGTAGACGGACGCCGAACCTCTTGAGCCACATCCGTTTCCCCATAAAGTATTTTAAAAGAAAAGTAAAGACATGGCCAAGCTCAAAAACAAGATATATCCTTCCTTGCTCTAAGAATGGAAAACAAATGCAGGATGACTTGGGCACAGACCAAAGCCTTGTTGGGTACCAGGTCTGAAAGCAAAGCATAACTTTCTCCTGGTTTCAGTAGAATATAAATGTGCCCCATCGAAGGATACAGGAACCAGCCCAGGTGCTGAGATAGTGCTTTCTAACTTGTGAAAGACAACTAAAACAAAGCTACTGTCAAATACTACCTGGGACTATAGTTTATATGAAGCTGTGGGCTTACAGAGTCGAAAAGGCACAGACACAACCTCATGACCAGGAGATGAACCAAGCTGCTTCAGAAGCATGACTGAATCTGGGACATGATCCCCAAGACACTCTTTAATCATGGCTCAGAACTAGGAAGTCTGGAAGATAAAAGAACTCATAAAACCACTAGATGGGGAGAGGTGAGTGCAGAGAAAAAGAATCTGCCATTCAAGATGTACTTATAAACCAAAAATCAAAAATATATAAAGAAACCACACTGGGGAAGTCAACCTAAAAAATCAGCATGAAAGGACTTCTGTTGTGATGAAGATAACTAAGAAATTCTAAAAAGAACATTAAAATAACTAGTATAGGGTCATCAAAGAGACAAATGGCAGAATAAAATCTATTACACTAAAATAAAATTTTAATGAAAAATGAACAGAAATAAAACATTGTACAAGTGAAAATGTCAAAAAAACAATTATAAATCTTAAGAATAAAAAATATAGATAACAAAATGCATACCTCAGTGGATAGAATACTCTAGTCTGACTTAATAAAAAAGAAAACAATTAATTTGAAGAGAGTACTTGAATTCCCTAAATGCAATATACTGAGACAATTCATTAAAAAAAAAAAGGACAATCAAGAGAGCTGGAAGATAACTCAAAAAAACTTCACCATATAATGCTAAGATTTCCAGAAGAAGAAACTAAAGAGAATTGGAGAAGCATTATCCAACAAGCAAATGGCTGAGAATTTTTCATAAATGATGAAAGACAACCCTGTCTTTCTGACTGAAAGTGTATGCCTATTAGTTTAAGTAAAAATAAACCCACACCTAGCCTCATTGTAGTGAAACTGCAGGATCTCAAGTAAAAAAAAAGGAGCCAAGACTTCTAAGTAAGCAAAGCTTACCATGTGATCTATGACCTCCCTCTGCAGCACATGGATGGCACTCTTTCCTGGGATGCCCACCACAAAGATGACCAGGTACACTAGGATGAGAATGATTTTGGTCCAGGGAGGTACTGCAAATGGGGAACATTGCTGTGATTGTTGACATAGAAGCAACCATGTGGAAAATAGCCACATCACAAGTCCAAAGACCTTCTCTACTTCTCCTCCCAAAGGAGCCCAGTGTTCTCAGTTGCAAGTCCTCAGAGTGGGCATAGGGTGCTCTCTAACTGAGTATCACCTTGACAAGTTGGACTTCCATCAAGAATAACTAGTGCCAGAATTGCCCTCTTGCTGTCTACAATGAGACACAGAAAACTGGGCAACAACCAGCACAGACTGTGATCCCTCAGAGAAGAGAAACTAATGAGATGAGTCCTTTAATCACACAGACTTTCCGCCTAGACCACAGTACAGGAAAAGGACCTTAAGCAGAGCACAGTCATCTCGCTGAGTTGGGGAGACAAAGATTGAAGATCTTTGAAGATTGAAGATCGGACTTTATAGGGAAGAGTATTGGAAAAGAAGGAGTTACACAAAGAAAGAACTCCAGAAATCTGTACAGAGGTTCTCTTGAGTCTTTGGTTGAATTATCTTGTGCACATGCAAAGGTAAGACTGCAAGAGCCAGGCAAAGAACAAGTAGTGGGGAATGAATGACTACTGGGGAGCTCCCAAAGCTCTGTAGGGTTGGGAGATGTTGAAGTTCCAAGAATCAGAATGAAAAGACCTCTTAAACAGACCATGGAAAGTCCACACCTTAATAGAAGGGCTAAGCTAGCTGTAAAGTTAAAGTTACTTTAGACCTGTTCTAACAAAGATAAAGACCTGAACTTTCCAATATGGTAACCACTAGCCACATGTGCCTATTGAATATTGAAATGTGGTTAGTACAAACCTAGATGTTCTGTAAGTATAAAATATACACCAGATTTTGAAGACTTATATGAAAAAAAGAATATAAGCTATCTCATTCATAGTTTTTAATACTGATTAAATGTTGAAATGGCAAAACATTTTGTGTAATGGGGTAAATAAAATATATTATTAAAATTAAATTATAAGAAACTGAGATGGTCCAGTGGTCACCAAGTAGCTAAATGGAAACTATGTAGAAAAGGATATTAAGTCCCCATTTAGCTTTCTTTTCAATAGTCTACTCCTTAAAAATTTTACTTTCTTATCCACATTCTAGTGTCTAACATGTAATCCTATCTAACAAATAATCATGTGTTGCTCTGGAAGGGTACTCTTGGTAGTAACAGCCTGTGGAGAGAATTATTTAACTGATAAAATGGGCAAAAAAGAGACAAAAGAAAGAAACTGGTTACATTTAACGATAGAGAAAAGGAAAACAAAAACAAACAAAACAAACAAACAAAAAAACAGACACTACCACCAAAAGGAAACAACCAGAAATACCAAAAACTTTATTTTAGTTAAATATTTTATACATAAGGGGGAAAAGTTCCCCCATCGATGAAAGCTCTTTAGGGCATCTCTTAATGTCTACTTCTGTTTACAGCTAACATCAATCCATGTTTATATAAATAATATTTATTAAAATTCACAGTTAAAAAGAAATTTTGGAGATGATTAAATGTAAAAGTAAGGAAGTAGCAGCTGTCAGAAGGGCTTGACTATCTAAAAAGATGCAGGAAATAACAAAGGCAACGCCTAAAACCTGATGATTATTTTGCCTTTGCTATATATAAGCTGCCACTGGCCGTCACTTGCAGCAAGAGAGAACACATACCAGGACAGAGGAGGCACAATGAGAATCTACCTTACCACATTTGGTGGTAGACATGGATTTGTGATATGCCATAAAGCTACCTTCTATAAGGGCAGTTAGTATTTCCAAGCCAGGTGAGAATTTTCCAAGGGCAGTCCTGGCTTCTAATGGAAGGATAAGTGTTTCTTTGTGGTTCTTTCAGGTTTGGAGGCACAATAAGCTACCCAGAAACACATGAAGGAGAAAATGGAGAGGTGGTAATGTTTTAGTGATACTCTCCTGCTAATATTGCTCTTGAAACCTGAGAAAGAAGTAGATTATTTTGAACCAGTAAAATGGCATAATAGATATAAAATATTCAAGCATTATCATTTAATCTGCATTTTCTATGTGAATTCAAAATTGAAATATTTCACAATGAAATGCTGATAGTCTGTGCAAAGATCTTTGAGGTAGAACTTTATTAAATTCTGCACTCAGTTATCTACGTCAGCATACCCGGGTGTGGTCCTCTCAAAGTTGTAAACAAAGTTTCCAAAGATGATAAAATATGTAGGACCATCATGGAGGTGGGGGAAGTAATTCAGAGACAAAGTGGCTTTTACAGTGACTTCAACATAGCAACAAAAGGTCACAATTTCTATTGATTCATGGAAAGAGGTTGGCCTGCAGATAGACATTTGTACTGTGCATGTGCTAATTACATTCATACCTACAAACTCATGTGTTAGATCTTAGATCATGATATCAATATTTTGTTCTTTGTATATACTTCCATTTGGAGTCTTAACATGCCATTGCATTGACTTGTGACTCTCTTTCTTCCCAACTAGACTTTAAGCATCCTTGAAGGCAGAACCACAGTATCCTCAAAACCTATAAACTTATTAGCTTTATAAATCTAATATATGAAAAGAGAAAATATATCCAGTAAAAAAACCATGCAATATTTACAACCTTCAACTAGTAAGAACATACTGAAACACTCATTTTTCCTTCCAATAATTGCACATACTCAGAAATGAGTTAGTTGTTTTTCACTCTAGGCCAAGCTTTGTCTTTCATTTTCATTTTTGAAGTTTGCATTTTCATGGTCATTAGTAACGTCCACCTTGACAGTATCCTGAATTTTCTCTGCTAGAGCATGAAGATGGGCTTTTCTGAAACCTTTAATCAAAGTGTTATATGCACCTTTCTTCCCATGAAGTTGATACCAATTACGGAGCAGTTGGACTTTCTGTTCAGCTGTATCTTGGGGATGGTCATTCTTGATCTCATCTATTCTGGTTTCATTAACACCATTCTTCCGAACAAATTCTTTAACTTGATTTATTGTCATTTGTCCAGCAATATAAATGATATATTTACTCAAGTCAACATCTGAAAAATAGAAAATGCTCTCTGAAAACTTATTCTTCTATAATAAATTCCATAATTGCAAACCATGCTTATTTCTCCCCTTAGAGTACTTAAAGATACAACTAAATTACAGTGACCTGAAGACCTAATTGGGAAAAGAAACAAAAATGAAAATTTAAAAAACCTGAGTTTTAATCCCAATTCCTGCTATATTTCCAATAATTTGTCATATGACTTTGGAAAGATAAACAACACCTCTGTATCTTCTGATGTCATCTGTAAAATAAGAGGGTTGGAAAAGATCACCTCTAAGGCCATTAACAGATCTGATGATCAATGACCCACAAAGCTAAAGCGGCAAGCAAAGAGTTTATGAGGATCTTATAGCTGAACCATGTCAAAAAGCAGGACTGAATATAATCATGTACGTTTTTATAAAGCTAGGCTACATCAATAATAAGTGAGTCTACAATTCAGATTAACCTTGGAGTCAGTTTAGGCAGGAGTTCTACAATATACCTAACTGGCAAGGAAGGAAAATGTTCTCAAGCATCAGACTATAGTGTCCTGTTGCTGTTACCTCATTTATTTTTAACTATGGATAATAGCTATAAATGTAAAGGAAATGCCTGAGAAACCATTGAGGATGAGCATGAAGAACTGTAAGCTCAAGAAATAACAAGTGGGGACAGATGTGGCTCAAATGGTTGTGCTTCCGACTCCCATATGGAGGGACCTGGGTTCAATCCCCAGGACCTCCTGGTAAAAAAATTAAAAATTAAAAAAAAAAAGAATTAACAAGTCCCCACAATATGTCACTGAAATGAGCAGCATTGATTTGCTCTAATATTGACCTAGTTCTTCAAAGGAAGCCATTGCTAAGAAAATAAAACAATAAAAGCCTTACCTGGCAAATTCATTGGCACCATTTCCTGTGGAGAAAAAAAATGGAAGCAGGGAAAGAGATAAATAAAAATATGTTTAGGATAGTCTAAATATAATCTCTTAATTCTTCCTTATTTCCAAAGGAAGAGCAATCAGTTGCTTGACATTCAAAATTAGGACATTAGACTAAGTGATTATAGAGAATTCCTTCACCATTCAAATTCTGATTCTGAGAGGTTCAGCTTTGTGAGAAACTAAGCAACATTTGCTTATTTTTCACAAAGGCAAGGAACCTATTGAATTCATGGGAATTGAATTATTTTTTATATAGATTCATGAAAATAAACATAATCATTCTAAAATTTACTTTACTGTAGTTATTCTTACTTTTGACACCAGAAAATGAATTTTTACCACATTAATTTAAAGAATCCTAACTCCCACTGAGCTCTGTCCCCAAAAGTGTAAATCATTATTCAACAAAACAGAACTGGTTTTCTCTCCCCAGTGTATCTTTTTGGTATTTGAAATGACCTGATTCCATGTTGGAAAAAATATGGTGAGGGATAAGGTCAACAGGCAGCTGGAGAGTTGATCTGTGCTTCTTTAATGGGTCTTAAGAGGTATCTCTTTGCCCAAGCTTGGATACAGAAATCATGATGTTATTTACATGCTGTGGAACAATGTCCAAATAGCCTCTTTGCAGGAATAACACCAACCTGGAACCTGGAGGTTGGCCATGTCCTTTTGTTCAACTCACAGTGAACACATTCTCGCTGCCCCCTTTTGTTGATTCTTACGTTATTTGTGCAGAAGCTTACTTAGACATTAGCGACCATCTCTTTATTCAGTTTTGGCATCACTCTAACCCATGCACACACAGCAGGCACACAACAAATGTTTATTTTTACAAGTAATAGATAAAAATCGGAGTTACTACTTTCCCAGTTTTTAAAGAAAGTTGATGCATGTTTCAACACCTACAGTGGTTTTACAGGGACCAATCCTTGCTTTCTTGCTCTTTTTACATCTTCTCACTGATAAAAGATCAAAGAAATTTCGATCAGACTCAGTTATCAGCCTTATGGGAAGCATGTGAGAATATATGCTCATACTAAGAGAAGTGTGAAATGGAAGAAGGAGAATTCATTGGTAAAAGTTGAAGTGGCCAAATACTACAAGAGGAAGCATTTTGCTGATTTTAGAAATAGCATCCCATGGAACAAGTATTGTTAGGATATGCCACATCTTAATTGAGGCATCCAGTGACCACACACAGGCCTAGCCTGACACTGGCTTTTGACTTATGGCATGGCTGCCACTACCCTCTCCCACCAGAGTGGAGCTGCATGGTGTGGCTGCAGAAGGGCACAGAAGCCACGGGAAATAGAAAGTCAACCTAAGCTTGCTGTGGAGTGGCATTTAATGTCCAGGAATTCAAGTACACGTACTCGGAAAAAACTCAAATATACATCCAGTAAGGGTTGACCCTGAAGTCAGTGTGAGGTGGAAGAACATAAACCTGTGACCCCCAAGTACCAATACATACAATGAGTATGTATTTTTAGCTAAACAACCTCTAAACACAAGGCAACCTCTCTTTATCTTCTAATGAATTGAAGAAACAGTGACTTGTTCCAAAAGAGAAGGAAAAATTGGTGGCTTCAGAACTATTTAAAGTTGGCCTCACCCTGTGTTTTATGGATAGTTTAAAGGGATTTTTCTGAAGTAATTATGGTTATACCCAATTTTGGCTCACCCACTGACTTAATTAAATAACAGTTGCATAAAATGCGTCTCCACAGTAATTTAAGGCAAGGAAAAGAAAGATTAAAAAAAATACTTGGTTTTGTTAAGGGAGAGGAGAAGCAAAGAGGAATGAGCTCCTCAAGGGTCCCTGCACTGCCTCCCCCCTGAAGGCCCCTTGCTTCTTGTGTTCTCCTTAGCATAGGATGATCTCAACGAGGACTGAAGGATTATTTGTGACTCTTTGCCAACTCTGCGGCTGCCTGGATGAAAGTGCCCTTGTTTGTAGGGAGTATGGGAATATCAATCAATGCCCAAAAATAGTTGCTCAGAAAGAGTAGCTGAGAGATAATATCACCCATTCTTATCAGCTCTTGGGAGTGCATTCAGTGGCAGGGATTTAATAATACAGCAGAGCTACCAACCTGGTAGGAGCTTGCTTATGGAGAGAAGACAGAGAAATTCTTCTGAACAGCTACATCCCAAGTTATTTCAGTCTACGGTTTCCACAAAGTAAGAACTTACTCAAGTATATTATAGGTATTGGAAGCAGGACCAGGAGGAGGAGGAGACACCACCACAAGGAGTTAGATCCAGACGCTGCAGATTGGAAGATTGGATATTGTATATAAAAATTAGTAATCTTTAAGGTTAAGCAAAGTGATCTCAGAGATAGATTCAAGAGGGGTTGACTTTTCTTCATATTTTACTTTGGGGATGAGAGAAATAGGAGTATAGCCATAAAAAGAAATAACCTTTTTCGCTGCATTTAGTGTTACTGGTTGATGTGCATTTCTCAATGGTTCCATGTTCACAACTGGAAAAAAAAATACAAAGGAAATATTAAAAGCCCTGGTGGACTGATCCCTCGGTCATTTTTCTTAATACACTATAAATCTGGAGCCATTTTCTTTTTCTTTGCCTCTCTGGCAAGCTCCTTACCTCAAATATTTCTAGATTAGAATCTAAAGCTAGTACAAGTTAGTAACATAATTTGGACATGTGGATGAAAAATGTCTTAAGAAGTGAGTCCATGTTTTTAAATGACAAGAATTAAAGGAAGACAATAAAATACTAACATATAAGAGAGAGGAAGAGATAGAAACAAAAATAAACTTAAACTTAGAACTGGTAATAAAGCAAAGTCTTAAAATAATAGGGAGCAATCATAAACCACCAAAAGCAATTTCAAAAAAGTACCATGGAACTAAAAAATGGCCAGACACTAGCACTGTCCACGCTTACAGAGGCTCCCTGATGATTAGAAGACTCAAAGGGCTCAGATGGGATTTTCTTCAGGTGTCAAAGACTGATAGTCACATTGTCTGATTTCACAGTCTGGCTCTGTCACTTACCCCACCATGTTGACCTTCGGCAAGTCACTTAACCCCCATGAGCCTATTTGCTCATCAATAATAAGGAGATAATAATACTACCTACCACACAGGGTTGTGGTGGGAAGAAAATTCAATCAAGATTATAAAGTATTTCAAACTACTATTGTCACAATCACTATCTCTCCTGTCACCATGGGGACACTATCAGGCACTCAGGGCTAGAAGAAAGAGGATAAGGTAGCTGCACATAACTTACATTTTTTTCTAGTAGAGAAAGGACATAAAATATAATGTCCCTGCTCTTTATGTCTATTATTTGAATCCCTAAAAGTTACTCAAAATGAATTGCAAGTTTTAGGAGAAGCAAAAGAAGCATAATTCTAAACTTTTACATTTATATAAAAGAATATCTTACAAGGTAAAAGGCACTTTCACAACATATATTATCCCATCTGATCTTTGCAGGAATGAGGCAAATAGGACAAGTAATAGAATTTGCATCCTATGAGTGAGGAAACTGAAGCTCAGAGAGGTTAAATGATCTGCCCAAACTCAGCAGAGCAGTGAAATGCACAATCAGGTTTTTAAACTTTGGATCAAAACCAAGCTCTTTAGCGTGAATACCAGACACTTCGTGACCTGGCCCCATTTCCTTCTCCCGTCTCCCTACATTCCAGCCAGATGGCCTCTTCTCCTAAGCTTCTGCTATCTCTTCGTAGCTGCAGTTCCCCTGCCTGAGATGTGCTTTCCGTCCACATACACTTGTTAATGCCTTTTCTTTCCTTTCTTCAAGTCTCAAGCCATGAGTCATATCTTCACTCATGTCTCTCCAGGCAGAGCTGAAAGGCTTCCCTGTATAACTCATGCCCCACTGGGCCCACATCTCTTCTGAAGCTGGCCCCATGATTTGACACCCAATAGCCATTTCTTTTCTTGACTCTCTTTACCTCTGGACTGAGACTCTTGATGCCAGGAATGAACTTTGCCCCTGCCTTTAGCCTACGCAGCCAGCATAGTGTTAGGCACACAGGAAGTATTCGATAAATGTTTGGTGAATGGATTCTGAATGAAGGAATGGCCATCTAGCTGCTTGGAGGCAAACAAGGCTAGAACCCACAGTCCTGTCTTGCAGACAGTGTTTCTTCCCCCTGGGAAGACAATATCACACAAGGTATAGTTGGTACATGAAGAGAAAGACTAAAACTTACATAACGCAAGCTTCACAGTGTTCGCATGGAGGTATGTTACAAAAAAAGTTTGATTTACATCTGCACTTGGTATTCTGGGTCCGGGCACAGTTTTCTTCCACTTCCAAGCCTAGAAAACCAGTTTGCAGACTATTAATGAAAATGACAGGCAGGAGCTACATGGATTTTTGAGATCCACGGTTCCTATCGACAGTCACACCATTTAACATAACTAGTGTTTAAATGCAAGACAACCAACTTCAGGTTTAGGTGGCCAATGATCACGTATCAGAGTTTTGCGTGGACAGACAACCCCACTCTGGCCTGGATGGCTCCCTTGTTCCTCTAGTCCAGAGCCTGCTGACTCAGAGTGGGCCAGCAGCAGCAGCATAACTCGGGAGTTTGTTAGAAATGCAGGATGTCAGGTTCTACCCTGGACCTGCTCCATCAGACCAATGCCAAGACTCTCATTTATAGATTCTGATTCAATTGCACTGAGGTGGGACATAAACATTGGCATTTTTAAAAGCTACCCAGGTGATTCTAATGTACAGCCAGGGTTGAGAAACATTACTTTAGAGCCTGAACAGGGACAGGAGAAGTTTTATGCCCAAGGCTTCTCAATGTCAAACAAAACTGGGGAGTCCTTCTGTTATATTGGAATCTGGGCCCTCAGAATCAATTGAGATATTCATGAAAATTCACATCTCCAAGTGGGATTATCAGGACACCCAAAGAAGGTGTGGCACCCCATCCCCCTCTTGGGTTCCTCTGTCCTTATCTGCAGGCTTCTGAGCACTTTCTCTCCATGAACAAGAGCCAGCACACATGCAGAAAATTGAGGCAAAGAGCAAATAATTTCTGCTGCTTTGATTGAAGCTGATGAACTCAGTTCACAAGGTCCATATTTAGTCCTTCTCCCGCACCTCAGAAAATTGCCTAGATTTTACCCATATATGTCTTGACCAGTGATGAGCTGAGTACCTGGTCCTGCTTCTCCCCTGCCAGTCTTGTCCTGTCCCTCCCTGTATGCCATTGTGGAACCAGAGTGGGCTGCAATTCCAAATTGTATTATAAATGGTTCTACACGGAGTACCAAGATTGATCTCTTTTGATTGCTTTTTAAGATACTTACCATGTCCTCCATCACACAATCGGCATCTTCTGCATTTAGAAGAGTAGTGTTCCTTGTCTGTGTACTCTTCCCCTTCTGGGCACGACACACATTTTGGTTTGCCCCCATCGGTTGTACAGTCAGTGTCTTTCCGTGTGCCTGACCAAGGAAAAAAATGGTGTTTTTTTCTTTTTTCACGAGGTGCCCAAGCCAAAATCACGGGAAGTACACAGGGATGACAAAAGAGGGGGAGTTAGGCTAATGATATATAACTGCAAGAGGACAAGATTATTGTACAAATCATGTCACGAGACAGAAAGTCCCAAGAAAAGTCAAAAGAGTGCCTGAAGGAATCTGCTTGCAGAGACGGAATGACAAACAATAGCAGCATATAAAAAGGCAGTGTTAGGGTAGCCAAATGCATTGAAAGAAATGCCTCGATCAACTAACTTCTTTCTAGGGGGCAGGTAGAGGGGTGGCTGGTGGACTCAGAGTAGAGATGACCGCCATTGGCCACAGAAATTATCTAAGTAGTGATTGACTTTGCTCTGACTTCTAATTTGACTTTCTAAACTCCATAAATCCTGATAAGAGATTGTGTAGCATAAAGAAAAGAGCCTGTGTGGTTCCGAGGGTCTGGGTCAAATCCTTACTAACAAAGGGCTTACCCTCTTTAAGCCTCACTTTCTCCATCCATATGATGGGGCTAATAATACTTCTCTTGCTTTGCTGTCAGAACTGCACAGGGCCTGTCTAATATGCACTCACAGTTCCCTTTTCTCTCCTCGCCCTTTTTTATAAGTTTTTCATCAAGTAACAGAGTCAGTTTTGATAGACAGACCTGACAATATTTATACATGAAACTTATTATCAGCTTTGTTAACTAATACAAACAATTTTCAATAGTCTTCATGTATACTTTAGTTACTTTAAAAATAAAGTGGATTATTGTGTTGTGATTGCTAAGCATTACACAACAATGCTTTCTCCTGGAAAATTCATTTAACAAATTTTTCTTAAATGCCAGCAACTTTCTAGGAACTGGAGATCAAGCAGGAACTAAGGCAAAGTCTTGATCCTCAAGGACTTTCTTTACCTTCTTGGGGTAGAGTCAGAAAAGGCACAAAAATATAATGTTTAGGGACCTCGTATGTGGGAAGCCAGTGCTCAACCACTGAGCCACATCAGCTTCCCTAAATTGGTTTTTTCGTTTGTTTTGCTTGTTGTTTGTTTTTGTTTTTTTCAGGAGGCACTGGGAACTGAAGGGATCTCAACCCCTTGAGCCACATCTGCCCCCTAAAGCTTCTTTAAAAATAATATATATATATATATATATATATTTTAAAAAGATTGTTACAATTGACATTCCAACAATAATACATGAGAGGTCTCATTTCACCAGTCAACTCACCAGGGCTGAGAGCATTTCTTAAACAAAAACAAAACAAAGCAAAACAAAAGAACAAATAAAAACTCTCAACAGTTTTATCTTCATTAATATGCAAGGAATATTATCTTCTTTTTAATTTGCATATTAATGTTTAAAATTATAAGTAAATATTCCAGTTCATAGAGCAAACTGATTGTGCTTAGTATGTTATTAAAAAAAAAAACTGGGAAACCATTCTTTGTTCCCATTTGGAGAAGAGTATGTGTAAATGGGTCAGATTATAAGGGAGATTTTCCCATAAGGGAAATTAAAATCCACAGGAGACCAAGGGAGATTGCCAGAGTCTTTTTATAGACAGAACTCACTCCTGTTTAGCAGTTTAAGTGCTAGAAGCCTGGGAAGCCAACCCTAAGACCTATTGAGGTCCTTTCTGGTTCTATCAATCTCTGTATCAACCCATGCATTGTATTCCTTTATCTTCCTATCTTACTTCATAATGCAGTTGAGAGGGATCCATATTTGTATGAAATGTAGACAAATCTATGCAAGTTGTGAAAAGGTTTGCACAAAGGCATTTTGCTTAGCCTCTCATTTGCTAGTGATTGAAGGATTTCAGTTCTGAAACTGCTTTGCAATTCAAAATACAGATTTTTTTTTAAATGTTCCTTTTTGTCTATTACTTTTCTAGCTCATCTAGCTACTTATCTGTTACTTTTCCAGCTAATCTAGCTACTTGACTGCAAAATGCAAATGTATTTTGCAGGCTTTAGCCAGGGCAAATAGTTTTTGTAGAAGATTGAAGGGAAGTGCTAAGATACATTTCATGCAGTGGAAGTCCCTTGTTTTCAGAGCTCCATAATTATTATGATATATCCTAATCCATTCAGATGTGATAAGCTTCAATACCCCAAACTGATCTTCTTTTGCTCCTGAAAAATGAAGCTAAATAGAAAAGTCTTCTCATTCCAGATGAATATGTCATTTGTAAATTATATTTATTCAATACTCAACCAAATGTGATAAAGATGAACAAAACTGGTCTTGGGAAAATAATCTCATAGTGGTGTTTTTTATTTGTTTAGTTGGCTTTTTTATTTGTTTTTTGTTTTGTTTTGTTTTGTTTACCCTGCAATGCAAGAGAGCTAAAAGAACCAAAAGTCGTAAAAATATTTTATTCACTATTACCATATGCTCCTCCTCACCCTGGTTTTCATTCTAAACTCCGGACATTTTGTGTAACATACCAGGAGGACATGGCAGACAGCAGAATTGGCCCCCAAGATACAGGCCTTTGGGGCACACAGTGTCACTTTTAGTAACACTCCACCTCGACTGCAACCCCTGAGAGTTGGCATCAGTCTTCTGGGCTGTATCACTTTTGGACACTGAGCCAGCAATAGTGAGAAATACCTGTAAAAGAAAAGCACAGAGAGCATTGTATTGACTTCTGAGCCAGGCATCTGGGAAAACAGTTGTGTATCTACCGCTACGCAGGCAAGTCATTGTGGGGCTCCGTCCTGCTACCGCCTCATCTCCAGGAAAGGAGCAGAGCAGCCGCATGGCAGCCCAGACCACGGGTTCCCAGCCACACCCGGAACAGCGTGGTGGATGGTAGGAGCCAGGGCTCTCGGCTCAAAAGTGAACACTGGCTTCCACTTACCGACTCTGTGGCTCTGGGTGAAGTCACTTAAGTTCCCCAAATCTCAGTTTCTTTATCTATAAAGTGGAAATAACCTTCTCATGGGTTTGTTTTGAGATTTAAATGCAATAGTGCTCTGAACGTTCTTAGCACAGTACCAGGCACATAATAAATAGGTGCCCAATAAATGGTATTCTTCCTATTACTATTATCATTATCATCAGCAGTATCATCATCAAAAAGATCCAGTGAAAGGCAGCACAGCAAAGAAGGAAAAAGCCTGGAATCTAAATGACTGTGGTTTGTTTTCTAGCTCTGCTACCAACACTGACTTTAAACAAATTATATAACCTCTCTGGACCTCAATTTCTTACATTGTGAAGTGAGAACAGTACTTTTCATCTTTAAGTGTTGTAATGAGGATACAGAGTGATCGTGTCTACAAAACCCAGTACTTAGTTTATAGCATGTTCTATTTCTTCCCTTTTGATTCACCACCACTGAATCCAACAGCTTTGATTAACTCCTCACTGGTTAGCCAACCATGTATATTTGACAACAAATATCCCACCAAACCCAGAGGATTTTCTTTACATTTCCTCAGTATTTGGCTAGTCAAAACTGGTAAGTCAGAAGCATACCACATTGATAACTAATTGTGTGTGTATGTGTGTGTGTGTGTGTGTGTTTGCATCCTATAACTACAGAACCTTATCTTTCTTGGTGTGCTAATTTTGCCCAATAATCCTGAGACAATATTATGAGCAGGTCCACAATTCCTGATTTAGATGGTCAAGCACTCAGAGGGAGCAGCATACTCTACATTTCTGGACTGTTACCTTTATTGCTATTTCTGGAAAAGTGCATATCTACTCAACTTTCTGGAGCTGCCTAAAAGAAATATATTTCCTAATTCATTTTGTTTTAGCTCTGAATTTCTGTTTGGAAATCAAAATCTGTTACCCAAGATGCATTCAGAATTTAAAAAATGTGAAATCTGGACTAGATCAATGAAGAGACACAAAAATATCATTGACCATGAAGCACAGGCACCAGCACCAACCCTATCACATATCTAACATTGCCTGCTTCACAGAGTTGAAATTCAGGAAACTTTTGTTGCTCGGGTCAGCATCAAAAAATCATGTCAAGTGGAAAGATGGCTCTGAAAAGCACGTTGTGACTGTTTCTTGATGTGATACAAGCAGCGTTCACATCATGCTACCTTATGCTATTTTTTTAATTTTTGCTTTAACTCAACTCTACAGTATGCAAAGACTTAACCCGAACTTTCCAGACAGAAACTGGGGGTTTGACTGTAACAAAGCAGGAAATCCGCAAAGACCTAAATGTGCTGAATGCTTAATTTTTTTTCCATAAAAGCTGAAAAGACCTGAAATATGGGTTAAATGAAAGGTCTGAAATGTGGATAAACTACAGCAAATGAACCAATGGGATAGGAACGAGGAATAAAAATCATTTTAAATCTCCATCATAATAAAGATTTAAAAGTAAGAAAAACCTTGCTTCTGTATCCTGCTGGACATAATATTGGTTAATCAATTAATTAAGGAAATATTTATTGAGTACTAATGTTGTGTCAGGCATTGCTTGACACATTGGGGACAGAGCAGTGAACAACAGATGAAGTCTCTGCACTCACAGAGTCTATATGCAAGTGGGAGAAGATGATCAATAAACAAAGATGTAATCTGTCAGAGAGGGATAAATGAAGAAAACAAGCTTAGGGGCTGGGGCAGTGCTGCTATAGAAAGAGTGATCTGGGAAGGCCACTGGATCACATGATATCTGAGCAGTGACTTGATAGAAGTGCAGGTGAGAGCCAAGGGATAGAAATTCGGGAAGGGCTGTCCAGGCAGGAAAGAGACGTTATAGAAACTTGTCTTAGCCAAAGTAGGGAGGTACCTGACGTCCTCAGCAAAAATACCACCAGCAACTACAAAAACAAATAAAAATCAATGTCTCCTGAACCACACGAGTCATTAACTTCTTTAACTCTTCCGGCTCTACAGGGATCATATAGCCTACCGCAACCATAGATGTTACAATTTTACAGAATCCTGGGAATGTCAAAGCAGAAAGAGACCATAAGCTTCAGATGGAGACACCAAGGCCTAGAAAAGTCCACTGAATGCCAAAGGCACTCAGTCACTTATGGAGGAGAAAAGGTTATCTACTGTCATGAGGACAGTGTGCCCAGTGCACACAGTGTGTGCATGGAAGGCAACACAATTCATGGTTTCCTGCTTCTCTCCAGATTTACTCTTCAAACTCTTAATCCTTGCAACTATGTTAATGTTTTACCAAGATTTATTCTGAGTTAATAAAGGACTATTAAGTGAACTGTATTATGCCAATTTAAAAGATCCTTGCAACTCATGACGTAGAGCTATTAAAAATACAAATTAATAAAAATAAATAAGCTACCTCAGAAAATCCCTTGCAAATAGCATTATAAACAAACAAACGAATAAAACTGGAGCACTTGCATTATCCTTATCATACTTCAAGCGATGGTAACTGAGGAGGAGAGTAGTCTCATTATGTGTGTGTACATATGTGTGTGTGTTTCTGGTTAATATCCAGAAGTAAATTAATGACACAGGCCAGGACAGGGGACACTGTCAG
Organism: Tolypeutes matacus; assembly: GCA_026826555.1. Taxonomy (NCBI): domain Eukaryota; kingdom Metazoa; phylum Chordata; class Mammalia; order Cingulata; family Chlamyphoridae; genus Tolypeutes; species Tolypeutes matacus. The sequence goes on from JAKSZT010037812.1 coordinate 472,873, forward strand.
TAAAGGCTGCATCAGATTTTTATTAAAGTCAAAACTCTCCTTCGATATTGATGTCCACTTTTCATTAATTTACTGGAAAAGACATTAGATACCTGTCCCTACTATAGCACGGGAACAATAGAAGTGCACGTTTATTTTTTCCTTAAAAAAAGACTGTCCCCAGACTTTTTTTTTTTTTTTTTTTTTTTGGTATGCATTTCCATATACTTCGCTTGGACTTCAGCAATCTAATGAAATCAAAGTGTAATTATTAAGTAAGAATATCATCATTGTGGAAAAACTGCCTCTATCCTTATTTTTCAGGTGTCTCATATTCATGACTGTAAAATATGTCCATGCCCTAAAAGCAAATTCAATCCTTTGGTAGCTTGAAATGATTAGTATAGAATATCTGCATCTGATAATTGAACTGGATCAAAATGACGGAAATGAGTGGGCACAATTAGAATTTAAATTTGAAAACCTTGTCTAAGCTCTTCTGTATGTATACAAGCATTGCATTTCATTGGATTGGTGAGCAGGATGCTACTCAAAAGGCTACAATTTGTCCAAAAACCAAGTACCAAGCTACAAAAGGAAATGTCCAAAACAGATTTTGATTTTTCTGAGCCATGAGGGTAAAATCTAAATTGAATTACACATATGCAGGAACCGCAGGGGGGCAAGAAATCCAAAGAAACAAAAATCTAAAAATTGCCCCCACTGGATAGATCAACTTTCACTTGCCCCAGTATTCTGTCTTTGGAGGACAGAAATGATAAGCACCTTTCAGGAAGAAGTCATATCTGATTTACCCGTGTATTCTTCACAGTGCCTACAGGGTCCTTGTCTATAGCAATGTACGCTAAGCATATATTTTTTAAAACAATTTATTGAGTATATCATTTATACATGAACATACATAAACTAAATGTCCAGTAAACATCATGATCTTACAAAACAAACATGCATAACATCATACAGGGCTCCCACACATCAACCCCCCCCACAAACACCTTGCATTGTTGTGAAACATTTGTTAATAAATCATGAAAGAGCATCGTCAAAGTATTACTGCCAACTATAGTTCGTATCTTCCTCCCCTATACATTTTTTTAAGGATTTATTTATTTACTTTTATCCATTTTTACCCACCCCTCCACCTTTTTTGCTGTTTCTGTATCCATTCGCTGGGCAGCTTTGTGTCCATTTCCTGCCCTCTCTTCTCATCCTTCTCCTGTCTTCACTGGGATTCGAGCCTCGGAACCTTCAATGTGGGAGAGAGGCGTCCTACCACCTGCGCCACCTTAGTTCCTGGTTTTTCAGTGTGTCTCATCTTGGCTTTCCCTTGTGTCACTCTTCTATTACATCATCACCTTGCTGCGTGGCGCACGGGGCCTGACAGCGTACCCACTCACGGAGCCTGGCATCGCACCCGCGCATGGGGCCTGGTGGCCCACACAGCTTCTATATATTTCTTTTTTTAAATTTTTACCGGGAGGTCCTGGAGATCAAACCCAGGTCCCTCCATATGGGAGACAGATGCCCAATCACTCGAGCCACATCCATCCCCCGGCTATATCTCTTAAGGTTGACCAAAGATACCCAAAGTTACAGTCTTTTCCCACACAGGATGGTCATATAATAAATCAGGAATAGTTTATCACCAGCATTCTAAAAACCAGACCTAGGAAGAAAAACTAGGTCTGGGAACATATGCATGGTTTCTAATATAGCGAGTGCTTAGCCTACCCTGATTATTCACTTTGTACGCTAAGCATATTTACCAGGGTGATGTAGTGTGAGCACCAATCCCTACAGGGCCGTTTAGCAATTCCTCATCAAACTCCCCTGGTCTTTTACAAAGTTCCTTCCCATACCACCTCACTGGCAGATGCACTAAACCTAGGCATGAGGAACTATTACTGTCTTATTTTATAAGTGAGGAATCAGAGCACTGAGTACGTGAAATGGCTTGTCCAATATCCCACAATTAGGAGTGGCTGAGGAAGGACTCAGACCCAGCACTCTGGCACAAATCTGGGCTGGATTTCACGTTTGTAGGTCAGTTTCCTAATTATTTTTACTCCATCTAGGCACACAAACAATTCGATTTATTTTCAGACAGTTGCTGGCAAGAAGCCTGAGTGTTAATTATCCTAATGAGCCTTCCAAACAAATGCATGCTGGGGAGGGCGATAGTGGCAAATGAGGTCTAGCAAGAATTCCCTGAGAACCAGAAGTCTATCCAAGTCCTCCAGCCCGGGAAAACTGTAGCAAGATTCCCAAGGCCAGGGTTCTGGCTAGAAGGGAAGGTGAAATTTTCCTTCCTAGGCCACTGGCATAGGAAGAAGCCCAGTGTGCATTTCTGTCTCTCGAGTTTGGGGCCTGAGTTTCTGAGAAGGACCATGTGGCACCCCCTGCACCCCCACCTCCGTGGGCACAGCTTCCTACAGGGGCCAGGATCTGGAATGCACAGACAAATAATTAGGAATGGAAAGTCATCCTATACCAGAAAATTGGCTCCCTTTGAACCTCTCGGAATCAAGGATATATGAGAGAAGATCCCTCTCATGTTATATCAGATGATGAGAAACTGAGAGAATAATGGATATTCATTATTGGTCTGCTGCATGAGTTATGAGTCACTCTCATAGCCAACCAGATTAGTGAAGAAATTATGCAGAAATGGTCAGACTCAGAAGATGATGACACCCCTTGCCCCCACCCCACCTTCAATCTGATAGGCCTTCCACACGTCTCAGGAAATGTATCATGCAAGATCTAACAGTGACAAGTAGGGTAACATCTCAGTGATCAAATTAAACTGCTGGTAGAAAGTGAGACTCTCGTTAAGGAATTCTATGAAGGGCCAGTGCAGCAATTGGCCCTGAGAGATGAGCAAAGATTTTAGAAGGAAGTAAAAAAATAACATTCTTTTTTTCTGTTCTTATTGTGTTCAAAGCAAACAGGAAAAAAAACATTTTTTTAAGTCGACCAAAAAAAGGGTGTGGGGTGGTGAAAAATGGCAGCCATCCAAATGGCAAGAATGAACAGTCAGTGAGGCTTTTCAGTACTGAGCACAGACACGAGACTGCTGCAAACGGGACATCGTGACCCAATGCAAAAGCAGCAGGCCTGCGGTAAACATTTTGAAGTGTTGTACTTCTACCATAGCCCTAAAGGGAGATGACCATTATTGTGGTATTGGAGGATAATGGCGATACAGACAAGAAGGGGAATAAGAGGTGGAAATTGCAAGAAAAAAAGTGTTTCAGCAGGAAATTATTTTTAACACATCAAAATGTTAATCGGCTTTTTTTCTCGTTGGTGAAACTGTGCCTGACTTTTTTTTTCCATTTTGCTTAACTCATCTAGACATGTATTAGTTGTGTAATTTTTGTTTTTAAATCAAATGAGACAAATTTAGAGGTAGCAGAAAGGTGCTAAGCCTAAAAATCTATATTGCTTTATCATGTATATTTTTCAATAAGATTAGAAAATGAGGACAGTAATAGTAGTGAATCCATAATAGAGTTTACCTAGATGGGAAAAATTCTTGAACTCTTTGAATTATTAATATTTAATCCTTCATGTAAAATTTCTGATTCTTTCTTTTCTAGTTTTTCTTTAGCAGTTCTGCAATTTTACTAAATCATACTTCATTATAAATATTAACTATTGTTTAATTGGAAATATGTGCTTAAACCATTGTTTTCATAGCTATTTAATTTCCCTCTGGTCCACTGAGATTAAATGCATCATCACTCATAATAGCAGTGCTCTTTGGCTGTGAAGAAAATTCTCGTTTAGTTTTGAAGTACAATCGTTGGACAAAAAGATGTGTCACACTAAAGGAAACTTATCTTTTTAATTTATGAAATCAAAAGCAGTTACACAAATCACCACAAACCAGTAACTACGGTTTGCAGTAAGTTCTCTCTCATTAACTCTTGGTTTATTTTTCTTAAAAGATTACTTACCTAAAAAATATACCTTATTAACCACACCCTGATAGACTCCTATAGAGAAGATGTAGTACTTGAGTCCCTGGACTGTCAATGAGATGATAAGACAAATTTTTTAAAATTCTCCAAATTTGGCATCTCATTTTGCTTTTGTGAACTATGACTAGATTGATTTCCTAGAGTAAGTATTTGTAGACACCCTAGAGTGAACATGGGCTAATTTTCCTGTGTGTCTTATAAACTGACTGAAAACAATCCAATAGTGCAGTTGATCGTTTAGTAAACACTAGAGACTACTTTGGGGGAAAGCAAAAGTCATTCATTTGAATGTATAAGTTGTAGAAAGTTTGCTTTAAATATCAGGAATATTATTTTATACTTGAACCTGGTATTTTTAAAATTATACCTCATTATACAAGTATAATGCCTTCCCTACAAATATAATAAAACAAAACATTTAGTTAAAAAGCAATTTAGAATGCATATTAATACAATGAATACTACTTCACATCCACTAGAATGGTTATTATTTTTTTTTTAATGGAAGAAAACATAACAGCTTGGAAGTTCCTCAAAAAGCTAAACTGAACACTACCATACGACCCAGCAATTCCATTCTAGGTGAATATCCAAAAGAACTGAAAATAGGGACTCAAACAGATACTTGTATATTAATGCTCATAGCAGCCATTCTTCACAACAGCCAAAGATGGAAGCAATGCAAGTGTCCATCAACAGATGAACAGATAAACAAAATGTGGTACAAACATACAGTGGGGGGGGCAGATGTGGCTCAGATGGTTGGGCGTCCGTCTGCCATATGGAGGGACCTGGGTTCGATCCCCGGGACCTCCCGGTAAAATAAAAAATATATATATAGAAGGCACATGGGCTGCCGGACTCTGTGTGCCGGTGAGCCGCCAGGCCCTGGGAGCCATGCAGCAAGATGATGACATAACAGGAGAGAGACACAGGGGAGAGACAAGACGAGATGCTCTGAAAGCTCCAAAAACCAGGAACCGAGGTGGCACAGGTGGCAGAACACCTCTCTCCTACATTGGAGGTCTCCAGGATTGAAGACTGGAGGAGAAGGATGAGAAGAGGTGGCAGGAAACAGACACAGAGAATTGCCCAGCGAATGGACATAAAACAGCAAATGGGGAAGGGGGATTTAAAATGGGTAAAATAAATAAATAAATCTTTAAAAAAAAAAAAAAAAACATACAGTGGTTCAGCCATAAAAGGAATGATGCTTTGATCCAGGTGACAACATGGCTGAACCTTGAAACCATTATGCTTAGTGAAATAAAACCAGGCATGAAACAGCAAATAATGTATGATTCCATTTATATGAAATATCTAGAATAGACAGATTTATGAAGACAGAAAGTAGGTTCGAGGTTTCCAGGGGCAAATGTTGGGGAAAGGGAGAACTATTGCTTACTGGGTACTGAATTTCTGTTTGGAGTAATGAAAAAGTTTTGGAAATTGGTAGTGGTGATCAGTGTACAACATTGAATGTAATTAATGCTATGAATTGTACACTTAAATGGTTACAATGACAAATTTTATGTTATATATATATATTTTAAATGCATGTTTAGAGTGATATCAAAGTTAGACATCTCAAACAGAAAGTGGAATTTTTAATCTCTGGCTCTGAACTTCAAACACATTGGTGAGAATATTTTGGTTATGAGGTCCTAGAGAAAAAAGTCCCTCTCCCCCTACTAGACAAAATCTGTTTCAGAACTCAGCTGAGTTATCAGGGGGCAGCACCGAACTTGGGAGGATGGTAGAAATAGAGAATAAAAAAAAAATTTTTTTTAAGGTGTTGACACTAGCAAAGTCTCCAGGTAATTCCTAAGACCTTCGGTATTAAAACTGAAATTTGTTATTTTTTAATAATAATTTTAGAGCAGAAGAGATTTTGGTGATGACCCAACCCGAACCCCTTATCTGAGAGAGGAAGCTACGCCCAGAACTGGTGAAGTGGCTCACGTGATCACGCAGCTAGCGCGAGAGACTCAGGACCAGAACAAGAGCCTCTTGATTCCCTCAGATTCCTCATCGGAAGGACATCAGTTGTGCATACGCACCTGGAATCCCTTCGCTGAGCCAAGGAGGATTTCTCCATCTTGAGCTATGCACTGAGCTAAATAGACAAGAGATTTCCCAGGGTCCTTAGAACTGGAGTCATCAGGAGCTAATATGGACCAGAACTGCTTCCCACCCTTATTGGTTCCTGCTAGGGTGGGCTGAATTCTCACTGTCCTTTGATGCTGAGGACAAGAAATGGAACAAGAGATAAAGCTCGTTCTCCCTAATTCTGCTTGCTTACTCTGTAAACTTTTATTACTTATCCACACTTGAGGAAAAAAGAAAAAAAAAACACAAAAAAACACTAATAGCTCATCATTTCCAATTACATAACACACCTCTAATATATTTTACAAAAATAGTAATGCTATATTTTAGTAGGTTCATTATTGAAAAACTGAAATAAAAATAACTTTTTACATGAAAGGTAACTGAAGATTCCTTTTCATTATTTTTTTTTTAATTTTTTCAAAGTGTGTACATAAAACTACAGAAGATAATCTTAACCCAGTGATGTCCTCTCTCTTCCTTGAGACCAGTTTCTGGAAACACCAGGAGAGAGATACTTCAGAAAGCATGAATGTCTGGTTAGGCCTGTAAATGACCAAGCAATAAATGAAATAAAATGAAGGGACCTAGAAAATTCCACCTGAGGTTAGATTTTGAGTTTACTTTTCATGGACAAATAATGACCCTTCCAAAAATAAGCCTGAAAAGAAGAAAAGTCATCATTGGTGGAGGAAATGAGTTATGTGAGGGACACAAAGTCCTAAACTAGAACCCAACAGCCCTTAAATGCCCAGTGGGGCCATGTGGGTAAGGAAGCAGCAGGTGCAATTGACAATGAGGAGTGGGAGGGGCCTGGACCTAAGGGACAGCCATCATTGAGCTCTACTGGGATGTGAGCCCAGATCTACCATTTTTCAAGAGAAACTAAAATTTCCCAGCACTTAAACAGTGATGATTAATATTAAAAAGGAAAAAAAAAAACAAAACTAAATACTGTGTGTGTCAATACTCTGAAGGCCAAACAAAACATTAGTTTGGGGGCCATATAGACCCACTTTTTGAAATCAGGCCTAAACCCTGCTAGACAACCATACAAAGAAGCAGTCTACTAGGATCAAGGCTTCTTTTGTGATGATGGCAAAAGGTCAAAGCTCAATACTCAGTCAGGGCAAGAACCTTCAGGCACCCACTCAGAGCTCATGCTCCTCTCCCCCTTCCCCACCCCAGATCTCTGTTCTCATAGATCAAAAATTTTTATGGCTTCATAAGAATACAGATGAAAATGAACATATAATGATATGGGACTTGACTAGAGGACAGCAGGTCATTGATGCACCCAATGCCAACTTTATTCTACTTGTGCAAGTTCATCCCAGTCCACAGCTTACCATATTCTTCAGTAAGCCTGTCCACATGCCTGAGTAAATATGTAGATTGAATTTGTGTTCAGATTTGCTAATTTACAAGGCTGGCCTTGCTCAAAGTGCATACTCCCTTGTTAAATTCACCACCATCCCCATTCGTGGAACTAAGGTGTCCAATATGACTATAATTTCTGTTTTCCCCAAATGTACTTTTCAAATTAAGAAGGGAGCTGTGATCAAAGGGGTGAACCAGCTCATTTCCTTCCTGGGGCAGGGGTTGAGGTTACAATCTTACAATGATCAACTTTTTTTCTAATTTGGGCTTTACTACTCACATTCTCACTTCAAAGAAAATAAAGGCGAATGGACAGAATTATTTGTTCCTATATTGTGTAGACAAGACCAGGAGATTATAAGTAAACTTTAAAAAAATGCTTGTACGAGGGTGATGGAATAATGACTTTATTCATTGTTTCAATTTTTCATTACTTGTTTCCACAACATATGCTCAAGTTTTCTATAATTTGCCTATTTAAAAAAGAAGAAAGAGATGGATTCACTGTCCTAAATTTGGTTTCTTCTTGCTTTTTATCTTATGGATAGCATTTAAATTAGGCTCTTCCATTCTTTCATTATTTTTCATCAGAGCAAATAGTCTCTAGTACCTGTTACAATCACGTGCTCTTTAAGGGACTTTTGGGACTCAAGATAATTCATCAAAAGGCACTTAACTCATTCGGGGTTTTCAAAGGGGGGGATTTCCTTAATCAAGTTTCTGACCATCTCAGAGAAAACAGTTATTTTCTCCAACTGGCAGTTGTATCAGGTGCTATAATGAACTGGCTTCCCTAAGAATGATAGTAGTCTTCAAAGACATTCCTTTGAACTACTTTACACATCCACTCTAAGAGTTATTTAGAAGTAAATTAGTTGCCTGGGGTCCCAAAGAGACTTAGAGTCAACATCCAAAGCCAAGTTCCTCTTTACCTCTATTCACCTTTTTCCCCATCTAAACTCAGTGCAAAAAATAAAATTTATTTCTTCTGAATTAACCTCTTAATTTACCACTAGGAGGGTTAATTGTGAGGCAGGCAATGGAAAATGGAAGACTTTTCATTTATCTTTCTGTGGTCTCCATATATCAATTTAACTTTTGTCTCCTAATCTTGCCATCATTTATAAATTTGTTTTTCCATCCTAGTTGTTAATGTTTTCATTTACATTTCATAATTCTATTGTATTTGTAAAACTTCTCAAGTCCTTTGTGATATAAGTAAAGCCTCTTTAAAAACAAAAAATACATGCTACCATGCCAGGCAGATCTCACTGCCACAGTAAACAAAACCTCAAACAGGGGTGCTCCTGAGGGCTCTAGAGACATCTGGACACTAGGCAGGGGAGACAACCCCATTGAAATCAGCACCCCATCGGTGGGCCTTACCTTGGAATATATAAGAACCTATATCCCCAATGTAACAGAGGTAGACTTATTTATCATTTCCCTACACATGATTCTTCTACCCCTTTTATTTGAACCTATAATTAGCACTATACTCATTAAAAACATGTCCCCAAAACTTAAATCTTTGGTCTCTTCATATGCCGGTTGAGCCCTGAATCTCAGCAGAGTTGCGGCCAACACCTACTCTCCAGTTAGTTCATTGGACTTGCCCAGGACAAATAACAAAATGATCATGATGGACAGCCCCCATCCCAAAAAACAAAGTATCTACAATTATAAGCAAAACAGTTCCTTCTATGTGACCCATAAGATCTAAGCCCCCTCTCAATCTGAAGCAGAGCAGGCATCACCATCCCCAAATCCTCAAGATTGAGGAATGAACAAACTATAAGGGGGGAATGGAACCATGGACCAAAATAGAATTACTATTATTGTAGTAGTGGAAGAACTTGTAACACTGATATAAAGAAAGTGGTCACCAGAGATTCTGAGGGGAGGGGGCAGGAAGAACAAGTGGAACACAGGGCATTTTTAGGGCACTGGAATTGTTCTGCATGATATTGCAATGATGGATACAGGACATTATACATTTTGTCAAAACCTATTAAATTGTATGGTGCAAATTGTAAACCATAATGTAAACTATAGACCTTCATTAGTAGCAGTGCTTCAATATTTGTTCATCAAGTGTAACAAATGTATTACATTAATGTAAGCTGTTATTAATAGGGGAAAATATGAGGGGGGAGGGGGTGGGGAATGTGGGAATCCCCTATGCTTTCGATGTAACTTTTCTGTAATCTAAAACTTCTTTAAAAATAAAGTTTATTATATGAAAAAAAATACATGCTACAAGACAGATGAACCTTTGAAGACAGAATGTTGAGTTACATGAGCCAGAAACAAAAAAACAAATATTGTATGATTTCACTTATAAGAAATAATTAGAATAGGCAAATTCATAGTCAGAAATTAGAATATAGGTTACCAGAAACAAGGGTGGGGATGGGGAATGGAGAGTTATACTTTGTCGGTGCAGTTTCTGTTTGGGGTGATGGAAAAGTTTTGGTAATGAATAGTGGTGATGGTAACACAACATTGTGAATGTATTTTAGGTGGTATATATAATTATCAGAAGAACAATCTTTTAAAATCTCATAGAACTGTAAAACACAGGGTGAACCCTAATGCAAACTATGGACTATAGTTAATAATATAATTATAATAATATTGGTTCATCTCCTGTAACCAAGGTACCACCATAATGAAAATGTTAATAACAGGAAAACCGCGTGTGTGGGGGTGGGTAGATGGGCACTCTGTATGTTCTGAATGATGTTTCTGTAGGCCTACAACTGCTCTAATAAAAAAATTAAAGATATAAATAAATAAAATTCATAAATAGAACTACATTGCAGGCCCACGTCACATTTCTTGGGTTGACTTAAGGAAAATGATTAAATTATAAATTAAACAATTGCTTTTTATTTTCTCCCCCAAAATTATGCTGTATGATTACTTGTATATATCCTGGTTTCTTTTCCACACAGCAACTCCTCTCCTTTGACCATTGTTTTGAGACAACTGTTCTAAGAAATGTAGGAGTGGAAACTGGCTGCCTCGTGTTTGCCAGGCCATACTACTAACCAGAATGATGCAAAACCTACAAGGGCCATGTGTTAGTAAAAAAATTAAAGTGCTGCCCGTAGCTATTCGGCATGCAAATTTCTAAAATAAGTTTGATTCTGGTGTCTCCTTTACAAATTTGTTATTGTAGACAAATTCAGAAACTAGGGGAAGGAAAACTAACTCCAAGAGTTCTGAGAAAAGGGAAGAGAAGCAAGAGGTAAATGATGGGGCTAAGTGCTGATTGTAACACTAGGGACAAGAGAATTAGGCACAGAGAGAGGAAAAGAGGAGAAAAAGCAGCCCCTGTCTACTTACAGCTCACTGACGTGACTTAAGCAAAATTTGCTTTTGTGTACCATGTAATCAGCACATCTCCCATTTTATTTGTTATTGCCAGAGGAAGCACTGCCCTTACTTATTTCTCCATAGCACATTTAATATTTAAGTGCAAAGGCAAAGAAGCAAGCATTTTCTGGAGACACAGGAGGTGACACAATAGTGTTGAAACTTCTTTAAGAACAGGGTCATGATGTTGGGCACAAGGTGGATGCAAGACAGGGTCCTATGTAACCAAATGTAAGAGTCACATTATAGGGAGACAATGGAAGACATATTACAAAATGTTAACGATTTTATCCGGGTATTGGAGTTATGTCAGATTTTTTATTTACTCATCCTCATTTATAAATTTTATTTAATAAACTTATTTCCTAATCCATACATCATACATAAATATAAGTAATGTTATATTTCATTATATTTAATATATAATATTACAAACATAATAAACATGTATGCATATATGCATAAATGTATGTATATATGTATGCATATATGTGTGTATGTGTGTGCATTCTTTCGGAAAAGCAAAGTTTCCTTGGTGCTTTAAAAATGTATCATCTAGCAAAGATGCCATTGTACAAAAGTTACAAGCATAGGCTAGGCTGCAATCATTTTAGGACACTTTGCTAATCAGTGCTGCCCCAAGACCTAAGGGATTTTTTTCAAAACAGCTAACACTGCAATAGCTCAGTGGTCAATGATAAGAAGAGAAGAGTATTGTCTGTTTAAATGGTTCCTCAATTTTGAATTTTAAATTTTCCCTAAGGACGTTTCTAAAGGAAATCCTTTCTGAAAGAAACTAGGTATTTTTTTTCCCCAATCATAAGATGAGCTCAGAAACACAGGCCTTTCTTTCTACTCCTGATGCTATCTGAAAGATGCCTTTTACTGGTTAGGCTGAAGAGGAGAGTTAGTTTTCATCTTTGGGGGCTGCTGATGCTGCATAAAGGCACAACTTTAAGTAGAATTCAAAGAAATATGTTCTATCTCAGCTGCAGTAGGGATCCATGTTTGTAGCCCATCTCCACCTAAGGCCCCTTTTTTACTTTTAAAGTTTTCAGCCCTGGTTAAAGGCAGTGGGTACGAATAAAAGCATACCAGGTCCAGGTAAAAGCTTTTAAAACTTCCAGAATAAACAGCCTGGACACTGGAGTCAGATTTGAGTCAAATCCCGGTTATGCCACTTACTAGCCATGTGAGCCTGGTTGAATTATTCAAGCTCTCTGCCCCGCCCCCCATCCCCACCCCCACTCCCACCCCCCATTTCCCGGTCTGCAAAACGGCGATGATGACAATTTCATCAAAAGGCTGCTGTGAGAATCTACTGAGATCACATGTGTAAACACTCCTATCACAGTGCCTGGCACTTAGAGCCAAATAAAATAAGAATCCATTGACTCTCAGTGGCTTAGGTACCCAAATGAGCCTCTTGGGGTCAGTTCCTTCGATTAGCAGTCATCAGGTTAGTGGGAGGGACCCTTCCAAAGAGGCGGCGGGTGCTCAACCTTCTAGGCCAAGAACCGGCGCCCGGGGGCGTGCGCCGTGCGAGCGGGTAGTACTTTGTAAGGAGGAGGCCACAGCTTCCTCCCAAACAACCGTGGGAGTGAACACTAAGAAGTAATGAAAGAAGATGACGGGGTGGGGTAGAAGGAGAACCTGCGACGACTCACAGTCTTAAGGACAGGGATTCCCGGAAGGGAAACGAGAGTTTCTTGTTCTGTGTTGCGATAAGGGAGTAAACAAACCTCCAGAGGCGCATTCTCCAAGGTAACTTTTTCATGAAGGAAACGGTGCCTTCCGAAGCTTCAGCTTTAACCACTGCCTCGGGACTGATTTATTCCCTAACTTTGAGAACTGTCAGAAAACGCGCAACACCTGTTCCGAGGACCTCGGGTTCTCCCACCGCGCAGGCACACTCATCCACGCAGAAACGGGCCTTTGATTTGACATGTAAGGACTTGCCCAGAAGATTCCCTCCTCCCCCCGCCAGGCTTTCCGACAGCGATCCAAACACTTCCCGGGCTCCTGACCCAATCCCTGCGCGCCCACCGTGCCCACCTCTTCACCGCGTCGCACACCGTCTGCTTTGGCTGCTCCGCGGGGTCCACGCTTATCATTCCTCAAGAAATGTAAATTTCCGTGCTTCTTGAGAACCCCTGCCCGAGGGACAGTACTAGCAGCACCCCCCGGGAGCCGATCCTTCAAATGCCGGTCGCACCCCAAGCGCGCATCCTGCGGCGGTCCCGGGGCCGAGCCGGGAGAAGCGCCCACAGGGCAGGAGAGGACTCACCAGAGCCAGGAGGAGCGAAAGCCGCGGCATGGCTGTGAAGCAATCCTCCGAAGTGAAAGCGCCGGTGTCACCCGGAGCACAGCTGGTCACCCACCCGGGAGAGGTGACAGCCCCGCCCGGCTTCTCCGCGAGCTTTGCCCGGCCTAGGGGTGTGTTCCCCGCCAGGGCCCGCCCCCTGCGCTCTGGCAAAGGTTCTTTTAAACCGCTTCCCTCTCTCTCCCCAGAAGCGTCTTTGAGCACTTTTTTTTGTTCCTCTACCGAGAGACACAAGATGACTTAACAAAATGCGCCCCCCCCCCCGGCCCGGGGTGGGGCAAGCTTGGCTGGAGAATCCCGAGTCCCGGAGGGCCGCTTTGATTCAGCAGCTTGGCCTGCGGGGCTTGGGGGTGGGCAGGAAGGAGTCAGGGTCTGTTGCATAAGTGGGCATTCCCCATTCCAGCGCGTTTCCGGGGTCGGCCGGCATGCTGTGCTTAGGTGAGAAGCCTGACACGTGCTGCCCCTCCTAAAGCCTGCTGCTCTAATTCCAGATGAGATTGGGGAGGCCTCTGAACCGCAACTGGCTAGGCGCGAGAGGCCCCTGGCTAAATTGCTGGGGAAAAGCAAAGAAGGGCTGGCCTCCGCTCAGCGTCCCCGCATTGTGGCTGCGATCTGAGGGGCGCGCAGGAGCCCATGAATAGTATATAAAGTGATCATTATTATTTGAAATGATTTAGAAATTGTGTTATGGGTTTCGGAAGAGGGAGGAGCATCTTAGCTTTTATGTCTCAGAGGAGAGCAAAGCTAACTACTTATGACAAATCATACAGCTCCAACTGTATCAAACCTTCACAGTTACTTCACCTCCTTTGTTACTCATTATTTCCTGGCCAATTTTCTTTAAAAAGTATGTATATATATATATATATATATATATATATATATATATATCTTCTCCTCCTCCTCCTCCTCCTCCTCCTCCTCCTCCTTCCTTCCTTCCTTCCTTCCTTCCTTCCTTCCTTCTTCCTTCTTCCTTCTTCTTCTTTCCTCTTTCTTCTTCTTTCTTCTTGGCGCTCTGGTTTATACTTCAAAGTCACTATTGTTTTGCAAAAGTAGATCTCTATTTAGATAGTTTTGCATGAATTTCTACAGAAGGAAAGTTTGAATAATGACAACATTAATAAGCCTGAGTCTGGAGGCAATTTGAAGGCTGGGCAAAACTGAAACATATTCAATATTGCTTTGACATCCAACACCAGGCTCTTCACCTCACTCCACTGCCCTTCTTCCCTCCCATTTGACTTTGTCCTATTAGGAACACTCTTCTCCCCCTCCCTTTGCCTGGCTCACTCTTCATTCTTCAGGTCTTAGTTGACCTAAGTTGGTAACTTCTGTAAAACTATTAAAAAATTAAAGTTCATTTAAATTAGAGACAAACCAAGGGGGGGGGGGAACAAAATGAGAGAATGAGAAAGGATGATTGACAAAATCAGCATCTCTTGAGCTTGAATTATGAGCAAGCGATTTTCACAAATGGTCATTCCCTATTTGATACTTATCATTTTAACACAGAGAGATATGTGATTATTAAACTTACTTTACAAATACAGAATTGTAGCCAAACAAGAGTAAAATTCTTTGTTGATGAATGGCAGAGCCAGGAATTAAATTTAGATATTCTTGCTCCTAAGGCCCTGGTCTTTATAGTCTTCCCCCCTCCTCACTCCTACACACCTAGTTACCCTCAACTTCAATTTGATAGTAATATATGTTTTTTTTTGGGGGGGGGTAGAGGAATATGTTCCATGGTTAAATGATTTTGGAAAATTCTGAGTTAATTTAATTTAAACAGGTCTCTTTAATTCAAGACTTCTTAGAGCCTTTACTATGCTAATGTACATTTTTAATATCTAAGAGGGAGCTATGAAACATACTGTTGTCTAAACTTGTTTGTCTATGGAACACTTTCAGAAGAATACCTACTAATACCTCGTGAATGCTGGTATTCTAGGGAAAACAGTTTGGGCATCTCTAAAGGTTATTTTTATTTTAACTCATTCCTGAGGGTCCTCAAGCCTTCAAGTGCAAAAACTTACAATTTTCTAGTATTATTTTTGCAGGCTTTTCTGACAGGCTCAGGACGACAAGGACCCCTTTGAACACATCCAATTTTATTGGTTCTCAGCTGTTGAAAAAAATACAATTTTAATACTAGAATTAGGCACTTTACCAGATGCGGGATGTGTTTTGGAAAACGATCCTGATTTGACTCAAACTATACCATATAAATTAAAACTTGCTTCTTTTACTCTAAAGATAACCTTGCCTCTGAATAACTCATTCTGAATAGCCTTTAAACTCATCTATGACTATGTAAAAAGCTGAGGGGAACAATAACTTCTAAACCTTTTCCCACCAATTCATTCCTTTCCCTCATGGGCCTAAGGTTTTAAAAAGTTGTTGTCGGGAAGCGGCTGTGGCTCAATCAGTGGGGCTCCCGTTTACCATATGGGAGGCCCCGGGTTCGGTTCCCGGGGCCTCCTGGTGAGGGCGGGCCCGCCGGCACGGCGTGGTTGGCTGGCCCAGCGAGCACAAGCAGCAAGGGGGGGATAAATGAATAAATAAATAAAATCTTAAAAAAAAAATAAATAAATAAATAAAATAAATAAAAAGTTGTTGTCAACCAATTTGCTTTTACTAAATAGCAGTAAGTTGACTTTAATAATTCCCAGCTGTAGTGTCACCCATGATTGTTTCTCTTCCATCTTTCACACTCGTTCCTGGTAGCAGTCACTTTCCAAGTGGCTCTGGAAAACTGCCCCCTCCCTTCTTAGCTGTTTGGTGTGAGTGGCCTTGACACCACTCCCAGTACCACCGTGTGTGGATGGGAGGTGAGGAAGAAGAGGGGGAGTCAGAGACTCCACTTCACTTAAGCCACTCAGCACATCACATTCAACTGGAGTACACCTCTGGACCTTTGCTAGCAACTCTGGGACATAAACTCTTTTTCTTCGCCCCAGGATTTGAGGCGGGAGGAAGTGAGGTGTGGCACGGATGTGGTGGTGAAGGTAGCTTGTGGACCTGCTAGGCCTGAAGACAGAGTCAGCCCACAGGAAACACTGCTGAGAGGTGGTGTCTCAGTCCTAAAATCTCACCCAGACTATACGGTTACCCACCTCAGTGAATTCTTCTCAGGTTTTGATTAAACCGGTTACTTATAACTAAAAGAATCCTAAATGATACACCATCAGAGCTTATGATCAGAAAGAAAAAGTGCTTTGTTACCAAAATTAGCTGTCACAAATTAACTATTTTGATTTCAGGACCAAGTAAGGATAATTGTCTAAATAATCCTGTAAATATAACTGAAGATCCAGTGACATTAATGTCACTGAAGAATTTTTCTGTCACTAGGGGGCGGCAGAACCCACATCAGTCAAGTGACAGACCATTTGAATTTTGTTTTCAGCAGTTAATAGGAATATATTTGGGTTCTTAGGAAAGAAGAGGGAGGAGGGAGAATTTCGATTTTGGTAATCTGTGAAATTGATCATATGGATATTTTCATCTAATTCTTAGAGGGTTAAAGAAATGATTTATGCAAAGTTCTTAGCACAGTCAGTGAATACTAGTCATGACTTTTACATTGTTTTCCTAAATGCGGTACCTTCACAGGAAGAAGTTGCTAATTTGGGGCCACAGTTCAGATGGAAAGAAAGACAAATTGAGTAGCTTCCTTTCTTGTGCCCCTTCGTGTAGGAATGAGTTCCTGTGCCTGAGGGCCATCGGCAGCAGAGCCCAAGGAAAAATCCTTTAGAGTCTGGCTGACCAAGGCTGGACAGCTTGGCTGCTCTTCAACTGAGATGTGGAGCAAGTTATTAAATCTCCCAATTTCTTCCACCATGAAAACTGGTATATTAATCTACCTCTTGAGCAATAACCAGGAAAAGACAATAGATTAAAGAAAGTTTAGATTCTAGCAGCTAGGATCCAGAAAGCATTTGGGGCAGTAATTGGGTAGAGAAAACAATTGTTCTGTGGGCACTGGACTCATAATCCAATTGGGCACTCTTACTCTGCCATTTCTGCATATAGAAGTTCCTCAAAAGCATAGATATTCTCTGAATCCACACGTGAGAAATGCTCCAGGTGTTCAGAAATGACACGAGACACTCAGAACCACTTTTCCAAAGGTGCTGGTTTGGGCCAGATTAGATTTAGTTCTCGGTAGGGTTGGCTTAAAACGAGGATTCTTAAGCCTCAACTATTCACACCCCACCCTTTTGTCATTTCTGTGTTACACTTGTATTTTAATACATATTTTAAACCAACTTACTTTGTTTCTTAAATAATTTTATTTTAAAATGAAAGATTATGTTATACTCATAAATGGAAAAATAAACACTCCTTGACAAAAATAGAAGGTATGCAGCTATTGAAACAAAATCTTTGCCTATGTAGCCCTAAAAACTGTTTTCAAATCATCAGTGGTAAGATGCTATACTTCTGGAAAGGCTGGCTTAAGGCATGATAGTGCTGTCTCTCTCTTTTAGGAGTAGCCCTTCTCCCTGGTGTGTCCTCTGCCTGCCACCTCCCCCCTCCACCCTCTGTAATGACCATCAGAGAAAAGACTAGCAAACCTGGGCTCAGGCCCTCCCCAGGAGACAAGGAGGGGGTAGGAAATAGCAAGAGAAGATGTCAGAGCAGCACAGGTGAGGACCAGTCATTGTGACTCTCAGTTCGCTTCTAGTGTGCAAGGAAGGGGATTCAGGAATGCTCTACTAGGGCACCAACCATTCCCTATTAGAACAAGCTGAGTGACAGCTTAAGGGAGATGACTGTTGGAGGAGAGAAGACACCAGGGTCCTGCAGGGCTAGAGAGAGTCCAAATTTAGATGCAGATGTTGGAGGAGAGAGGCTAAGGGGAGTCAGAAGTTGGTTTAGAACACATTACTTGGATAGAAGGGAGAGGTAGATGGTTGTCTGCAGAAGGAGACCTTAGCCAGCTAACATGGAATTTAAATCCACATTGAACTGTGGACTTAAATCCAAGTTCAGTTACTTCACTCACTGTGAGAAGTTTTGCATAATATTTAGCCTCTCTCAGCCTCTGTTTTCTCATTCTGTTAAAAAGGAGTGATGATACTTAACTTCCAGGGCCAACTATACACATACAGCACCTGGCTCATACTTAGATCTCCATAGATGGTAATTATTATTTTTAATTGTAGTAAACACCAGCCTTTGCTTTGAGTTGCTGGATGAGGAAGTAGAAAGAAAATCAAAGATGAGGAAAAGAAATAGGAGGGGACAAAGGAAGTGTTGTTAAAAAGCCAGCACACTGGGCCTTCTCTGTCTTCTTGCAAGATACTGCGGCTTAACGCTTTCCAGGGCCAGCCCCACTGACTTTGCCCCACCTACAGTAGGGCCAAAGCAAAACGGGAAGATCATTCCTCAGAGGACCAAATGTACATAGAAATTCAGCGGATGCTTGAGAAAGATCCCTGCGGCAAGTGCAATGTGCATGTGATGTCACCAGGCATTCTTGTGGGAGCCATATTTGGCCATATCCCTTTCCTTAGAGAACTGAAACACCTTCAGCTATAGGGCTACACTTTAGGGAAGTCAAATATTGGTCCTTCTGCTCCCTCACCCTGGCTCCTTAGCCCCCTCCGACGATACAGAAAGGTGGGCCTGACCTGCTGGGCTCCTGGCCCTCAGGGGTAGTGTTGTTACACACAGGGCCCACTCTCCACCCCTGTCCTGTAAGTACCCCAGCACCAGGCCTGCCCACCAACAGCCTTGAGAAGGACACTCAGGGCAGGCCCTGGATGGGCCTCCTTTCCCAGGGAAAGGGAATCCACATCAGAGCTCAGGTTGCCGTGAACCACCGCTGAATCCACAGCCTGTATGGTTTCAGTGTTTCTGTCTGGAACATCAACCTTTTGGTCCTGAGTGTGGGCAATTCACTGGAGCATAAAGACCTTGCTCTCTAAGACCCTCTTCAGATTCCTAACCTACTATAACTACCTCAACTCGTACTCATTTACTGAGTCCTTATTATATACCAGGCACTGTGCTAAGTGTTTTACATGAATTATCTCATTTAGTCATTTAGGAGATATTATTATCTCTGTTTTATGCATGGATAATCTGAGACTCAGAGAAGTTAGGTGGCCTGCCCAATGTCATGTGGCTGGGAAGGGTTGGAACTGAGGGCTGCTTACAAGTCAGTCCCATTCCGAATCCTGAACTCTTAACCTCCACACAATGTAGGGAAGTCTGCACTATGTTGTTTTAATTAAATGAGGTAATCATCAGACTTAGCTGCTTTTATATAAACCCAATCATGGCATTAATATTTTCTTTAGACCCACCATTCAAGGCAAAGCTTGAAGCAATTTACAAATAATTAGGGATCTGGGAAGCATAAGCCCTTTCAGCAATATTGATTTGCCGGGTGTTTGTCTGGCATTTTGTAAATCTATTTTACTTTATTTTTGCAGTTTGCAAATGGTCCTCTTGAGACTAGGCAGATCACCAACATCTTTTATGGGTGACAACTTGGGCCCTGCCCACCATCAGTGCCCCTTTAACTTGCCTGTACTGCTCTCCTCACTAGATCACACAGCATAAGCATTGCCTGCAGCCTATCATCTTAGTTTCTCCAAGAAGAAAACCATAGTTCAAAACTTTCCCCAGAAGAACTAAAATGGTATCGTTGGATTAGGCTCTTCATTCTCACGGCCTGACAGTCACCTGTTGTCACCTCTGCTCGAGTCTGAAAGTAGGGAGATGTTTGTCTCTTCTTATATGCCTTGGCAATTTAGACCAGCCCAATGGTGTTCTGAATAAATAAATGCAAAGTGCAGGCTGAGGTAGCTGTATGTCTGTGGTTCATTTGCTGGTTCTATGCCTTGAAATAGATGCAATCTCATTTGAAAAAGAAAGAACAAAGATATTAACAGCCTACTTCATGATGTGCCTAAATAATTTTAAAGTAATTCAAAATCATAGTGAGAAATTCCCCCCATAAAGGAGGAATATAGGTATAGGAGAGTAATATACCTATATGACTAAAAATGTTTTAAAATTTCTAACTACCCCTTCCTATGCACATATCACCTGCTCAGGATGGTTCCCTAGAAGACACTCCTGAATACTTAAGTGGATGTGAGTCTGCTGGTTGGAAGAGGCTGGGATAAACACAATTGCTCTACATGAGAATGGGGTGGAGGTTAAGAGTTGGGGTGAGGATCTTTGGGTAGGGGTGGGCGAGGCAGGAGCTAGGGAAGTGAGGTCAACAGGAATGACTTGGGAAAAGACTTGTCTGATGAGATTTTTTCTCCCCAAGGAAATGCTTTGTGCTATGCCCTATCTGAGGGCTACTCCTCTGTGAATAATCACAACGTGCTTGGTTGAATTGGGTTTCTTGTGGAGTAAGGGACAGTGGACCACAGAAACATGCACGTTTAGTACAACACCTATCAGAGCTCAAGAGAGACTCCGAGAGCCTGGGCCACATCTGTCTTTTGAAGTTCTCTTTGTATATTAAAGCAAAATAAAATGAAAACAAATATCAAAACAGGTTGATACTACATGTGGGCTATCTTAAGTGTTTCCATTTAAAAATTGGTGATTTTAACACAAAAAGCTTCAATACAGAACCTCATTTGGAGTTAATGTCTAGAATCTACATTAAGACCTAGTCCAAATTGCCATTCTGATCCACCCCAGATAGCCTTTGACCTATAAATTCACAGAATCCTAGGGTGGTGGAGGCCATTAGATTAACATCTCACACTTTAAGCCAGTCCTCAACTAGCCCTAAGAGCTAAGCACCAGCCTCAGCTTGAACCCTTCCAGCTTCTGGTTCCCACTGCTTCACGAGGCCATCCATTCCATTCTAGAACACGTTCCAGTGGTTAGAAATTCTCCCTGATGTTATAACTTCCTGGAGTTGACAAGTGTTTGCTCAACATCCACTCTGCAAAGAACACTGCTTATAAACAGAACTGCAATAGTCCCAAGAAAAAGAGTGGTAACAGCCCTCCCCCCAGCCCAAATAGGAAGAGGCACCTCCCCACAACCTTTTCACAAACCTGCATCTTATGAGTCTTTTACAAAACAAGGATAGGTGGCCTGACTCCATGACCATAGTAAACTACGAGGGAAATTGAGACTGTAACAGCAGCCTACATGCGTGGAAAGATACTATTATCAGCAGGCATTCCTCACCTGGCTTTGAAATCCCCTGGGAACTTCCAAGTTGTCCAAGGGAGTTACCAAGGTTCTTTTAAAAATGTATTCAAATTTATCTTTACTTAAATCATGAAAATATATTGGGAGGAATAGTTTAACCAGGAGAGGAATTGTGAAATCAAACATAGGTTGTCATTAATAATTAATGTTAAAAAAAAATAATAATAATAATTAATGTTTATACAATGCTGGGGACAGTTGTATGTTCTTTGTGTATCTGTTAATTTATCTAAGTTTCTCAACCACCCCATGAAGTGAGTCATGTTAACATTCCCATTTTATAGATGAAAAACTTGCAGCGACTTGCTCAAGGTCAGGCAGTTGCTAGATGGCAAAGGTAAACCTCTGGAGTAAATGCATTTGCCATAGCATCGGCTCCCTTTTTACCGACCTTACAGCAACAGTCTTCTGAACAAGTCAACTCTCCCCAAGGAAGTGAAAATCCAGTTGTTTCGCTGTTTTGTTGAATGTATGGTTTTCTGTTGATTGACAGCATACTGTGTTATTATGTTTTTGTGAAGTACAGGCTTTATCTACTTAGAACATAATATACTGAGCTTGGGGGGGGGCGGTACTCTTTATTGCATCGAGTAATTCTATTGAGTAAGAAATGTTTCTGTATTCATATCCATATTCCCTCTTTTAAGAATCCTAGTTCGTATCCACGTAAATGGGATTGAGATAAAGACTGTATGATTAAGATTGTGTGGCTGTAACTCCAGATTCTAATCTAGTGCTCTTCAAACACGAATATGGATAGAAATCACCTGGGGATATTGTTAAAATTCAGATCCTGATTCAGTAGGTCTGGGAAGGAGCATGAGATACTGTATTTCTCAGAAGCTCCCATGTGATGTCCATGCCATCATCTAGAGTGGAAAGAATCTCAGGGAAAAATCCATCAATCCAGCTGCTTGTTATCATGTAGATAAAAACAAGCTGGCTCTGCTTTTAACGTTTTGGCCAGTTGCATTAGTGCTGTTTGAACCATCTCTTTTTTTAATTTTTAACTGGTTTTATTTTATATAAATATATATACATTTTAAAAGGTGCTTAGATTACCTAGATATTACACAGAAATTACAGGGGTTCCCATGTTCCCTACCTCCCACACCTCCCACAACATCCCACACAAACATCCTTCATCAATGTGGCACATCACCCGTAATGGATATATACATCCTGGGGCCTTGCCACCAAGCATAGACCACAGTTCACATCGTAGACCACACTCTCTCCCACACAGTTCTGCATGGTATATGCTGATGTAAAATGGTCTACATCTGTCGCCGCAACGCCACTCAGGACAACCCCCAAGTCCCGAAAAAGCCCCTGTTTTTCAATTGCCTTTTCCCTCCCTGCCCCGAAAGCGTCCAGTAGCCACCGGCTCCACCTCACTGTTATAATTTCTTCCATTGCTTGAATCACAATATGTCTACAACAGAATACCATTAAGTCCACTCTAGTCCATAGCTCTTCTCCCAATCCTGAAGAGTCTGGGATGGTGATGTCCACTCCACCTCCAAGTGAGAGTGGGCTTATATCCCCTGGATATGGTGGATGGGATTATCCTGCCTGCAGCTGCAGGCTCTCTCCATTCCCTGGGATGGCTGTTGTCCATCATCATTTCCTCACCAGGTGACTTGGATGAGTCCATTGAGCTGTAGGGTAGGAGTTGCAGCTCCACCGAGATTTCAGGCACAGCTGGCACATGGGCACGCCAGAGGCTCCAGTCTCTGGAAGTACACCTACAAATTCCAGCATCACATATAGGTTTGAATAGAAGGGACTGATGGACTATGTGCAGGGAGGACTTATTTGAGTCCAATTCTGTCACTCTCAGGAGCACAGATTCCAAAGTAGAACCCACTGATAAGGCATTAATCTCTGGCGCTATCCCCCCTTATATAGGACCTGGGTGTCTCCAGAGCCCTCAGGAGCCCTTCTGTGTGGGGTGATATCCACTTTGCTTGAACCATCTCTTTATTGCTGTTAGATGGGAAATGTTGAAAATTCAACAAACAAATCTCATAATAAACATTTTTCCAGTTTCCCTGCAGCTTGATATTATACTGTTTACACCAGATTTTCACTTAGCAGAAACTAGTATGCCTAGACTACATAAATTCTTTCTATCAAGATAAAGTAAGAAAAAAAAAAGAAAAAAGGTTCATTTTTCAGACACATCCAGCATTTATTTCCATGAACAGAAAAAAAACTGGCAAAAAGCCTGCTGATTCCCTCAGCCAATCAGAATACTGTGACCATAAATGTCCATGAAATCCCCCCTCAGTGAATCTCTGCCTTTTTCAATTCCTGTGTGCAGGGACATGTATTGTACAGTTCTGTGCCACATATTCTGCCTTTTATGTCTTTACTTCCTCTCCTCAAATAGGACATTCGAGCTCAGTGGGACCTCTTGACTGCAAGACAGTGCCTTTTATGTTGAGAGCTATTAACTTAATACACTTGCAGCTTTTGATTATTTTTTAATACTACTACCTAATGTGCTTGGAGCACTTACATGAGCCAAGTACAATTCTCAGGCCTTTGTAAATATGATTTCATTTAATGCTCATAAAAATCCTGTGAGGCAGATTTTCTTATTTTGTCCACTCGGAAAACACCAAGGCCACAAAACATTAAGGATCTTGCATTAGCCACACAGAGAGTAATTTAAAGAGCTGGGATTTGAGCCAAGGCCATTGCTTCTTACGGGTAACAATATGCTACCCACTTCCTGCACCCAGGCACACTAGCCAGTGGAGCACTGACTCTGTGTCAAGCTCTTTTACATATGTTGTCTCATTTAATTCTCTTACCCACGCCTATAAGAAGTACTTTTCTTATTTACCTAAACGTAACTTGATCAAGTTCATATGGCAAGTAAGGGACTCAGGTCTGTCTGACTCTAAAGCCTGTGCTCTTGGCATAATATCACAACATCTCCCACCTTTTTAGTGACTGAGACAGTTTACCTTGTGCCATTCTATTGAGAGTGCTAATGTGAAATCTCTGACTGAAAAACATAGTAGCTGGTATTGGGACACTTTCTGGACGGGTCCAAATACCTTGCCTAAGCCTTCTTTCCATCCTTTTCCCCATCTTGCCCTTCCCATCTCTCCCACAGTTCCCTCTTTCTATGACAACATGTCTCCCCCATGCTGCCACCTACCATTTTTGTGGCATTACTAACAAAGTAGAAATTGGATTGAATTGGAAATGTCCCTCTCATGCTTTTCCCTTACTTCTTCCCAGTGCCCTAGGATTGTACTTTTCCATTTTGCTTTCCTTTCCTTGGATGCTAGTCTAGCCCTCACTGAAAATTGAATTTACTAGATTATTTTCATATTAAGAATACCGCTAAAGTCCATAAACTACAATGATGAAGAATAAAGTAATGCTTTCTTCCTTCAGAAAACCATTGCTTTCTCAGCCTTTCTAACATTTATCAAGAGTTTAACTGCACCAGAAAAGTGCTTCACTCACACACCATCTCATATGATCCTCAGATTATCTTGTTGAATATCTAATATCATCCCCGTTTTACAGGTTAAGAACTTTCGGTTTGGGGAAGGTGAGTAGCATGGCCCCTTTGTAGTTGTGCTGGGGTTCTAACTCCTAACCAACCCCATGCCCTCATGTCCCCGCCCTCTTTGATGGCAATGCCTTTGCCCTTAGCTTAGGCGGCTTCCTCGTCCTCTGCTCCCCCACTCCCATCCCCTCCCTGTCATCCAAAATTCCCCTTCCTCCACTTTACAACCCAAATGCCACTTTTCATATAATGCAAAATCAAAACCCCATAGCCTTCTCTGACTCGCTACACCCCATTGTGACCTTTCCGAACTTAGAACTTTCTCTGCACTTTTGAGGAATGAGTGAGGCTAATTATCATATTTGGAGTCTGTGAAAATTGTCTCTCTCTTTTTTTAAAATTTACACTCTGGATAAATCTATATTCACTTAGAATTGAACTATCATACACTTACTTACGCATTGCCTTGGAACTGTACTTGACTTTAAATGATGTGAAACACATTTTATCAAAGGTAAACTGAGGCATTTAAAAATATTTGTTAAAGTTTATTTGGGCAACATATGATTTGTGAATTGGGCAGTACCAAGTAGGATGTGATAAAAAGCTTGCCAAGAGGATGGAAGGGTGCAGGTTATATAGTATAAATGCAGAAGCAAGCACATATAGGGGTTTCTTACAAAGTAGGTGCAGATATACATTGCTTAGTATGGTACGTAGTTCATTCTGATAAGCTATCTCTACTGAACAGAAACTGGTCTATCACCAGGAGTTGCTTATCAGCTCTTCTGAATTCTGTCTGGTATGTTCCATTGTTCCATTTTCTTGGAAAGCCTCTGCTTTCCAAGTCTTCTGGAAAACCCTTTCTTGGAGAAAGAGTTCCTCGCAGTCATACCAGTGCAGGAGGCCTACCCAGAATGCAAGCTGTTTGAGTGCTTATTTCCCACTTTCTTTGAATGAGTGGCTTCAAGCTTAAGTCTGCTTCCCAACAATCATTCTTTCATTAAACAAATACTTATGAGGACCTACACATATTTTATTATTCTTTTCTATAAAATAGAACAAAATCCATACCTTCATGGATTTCACAGACTAGTGGGGTCAGCTCATTAAAACAGCAGTTACAATAGTCAGCCGACCTCTCTCTGCCTCTGGAAACGCTGCTCTTCTTTGGTTTACCAGACACCACTGCTCTGGCCATTGTCTCTCTGCTGCCTTCACACTGGCTGTGCCTAGCTTCCTGCTACTTACTAAAGCACCATCCTCAGCCCTCTGTTTGTATTTACTCCTCCAAAGATGCCTTCAAATCTCAACCACCATCTCTTCTCAGATGATTTTCAAATCTACACTTGTGATGGTTAATTTTATGTGTCAATTTGACTGGGGTATGGTGTTCAGTTGTTTGGTCCAGTTATTACTGTGGAGGTATTTTGTAGAAGAGATTAGCATCTACAACTGGTTGACTTTAAGGGAATGAGATTACCCTTAGAAATGGGAGTGGGCTTCATCCAATCTGTTGGAGGATTTAAATCCCAAAACCAAGAATTTTAAGAATCAGAAAGAATTCTGCCTCAAGACTACACCTTCTACTACTCCCTGGCCTCCCCTGCAGGCTCCAACATCACCCGTACTGTAATTCCCAGCCTCTAGCCTGCTCTGCAGAATTCAGGCTTGCCAGCCCCCAAAATTGCATGAACCAATTTCCCATAATAAATCTCTTTATATATGAGTGTATGTGTATGTGAATATGTATATGTTGGTTATGTTTCTTTGGAGAACACTGACTAATTCAATACTTCATGCTCTAATTTCTTAGGTCTAAATGTCAAGTGTATTATTTTTAATTTTTGTTCACTTTCCACTCATCATCTCAAACTCTTAGTGTCTCTAAAGCAGATCTCTCTAATTTCCACCCAGAGCAGAAGGGTAAGGAGATGGGAATCAGTGAATAGAATAGAATAGAATAGAATAGAATAGAATAGAATAGAATAGAATAGAATAGAATAGAATAGAATAGAATAGAATAGAATAGAATAGAATAGAATAGAATAGAATAGAAAATAGAATTTCAGGTGGAAAGTAGTCCACTTCAGTCTTTGGGCTCATCAGGCCTGCTTTTGAAGCTACTTTATAATTGACCTTTGCCTTTTTCTGAGTCTGTAAATCCCCATAATTAGATAGTAAGCTCCTGAGAGTAAGAACTATTATTTTTTAGTACTCTGTGTTGCTAATGCCCACCCCAAAGCCTTACAGGCACGTCACACCTGTTTGAGGAGATGGGTGATGGTGATGCAGACACTTGAAATGACTTTTGCTGTTGCTCTATGGATCCACCTGAAATTTGACTGTGCAGTCAGGTAGGACTGGATGGCTAGCAAATTACAAGGTCCATCACCTTGTGGTAGGTTGGATTATGTACTTCAAGGAAAGACATGCCCTTAATCAGCTTTCCTGTGGGTGTGGG
The DNA here is from genome assembly GCA_026826555.1 of Tolypeutes matacus. Classification (NCBI taxonomy): domain Eukaryota; kingdom Metazoa; phylum Chordata; class Mammalia; order Cingulata; family Chlamyphoridae; genus Tolypeutes; species Tolypeutes matacus. The sequence goes on from JAKSZT010037812.1 coordinate 500,253, forward strand.
CTCCTGTGTAAATAGGACCTTTTGAAGATGTCACTTTTAGTTATGGTGTAGCCCACCTGAATCAGAATGGGTCTTGATCTGTATTACTGGAGCCCTATAGAAGCAGAAGAAATGTGAACACAGCCAGTTGGAGAAGGCCATCCTGGAGAAGCCGAGAGTCAGCGGAAGGCAGGAGGAGAGGGAGATCACCACGGCGATGGGAGGCAGAGATGCAAGCCGGGGAACTCCAAAGATTCCTGCAAGCCAGCACCAGGACTTCAGCTCCTCCCTGGAGAAAGCATAGCCTTGCTGAAGCCTTGGTTTTGGACTTCTAGCCTCTGAAACCAAGAGACAATAAATTCCCATTGTTTACTCCAACCCGTTGTGTGATATTTGTTATCATTGCATCCTGGCAGACCAAGACACACCTTGAACATTTTCTGATTGCATTGGGTTTGGATTTTGTCCTAATTTTTGATTGAAAGAACAAATCAATTACTTCCATGCTCTCCTTCCCCCATCCCTCAGATTTTACAGACATGTCAAGAAAAACAATAACAACATCAAGAACAACAAAAAGGCAGAAAGAAAGAAGGAAAGGAAGGTAGTAACAGAAACGAGCCCTTCACATTCACTTTCCTCACACTTTATTAGGATTATTGCAGTGTACACTTACTTGCTAGAGTTTCATATTATCCCCAGATGAGTAACTACATTTTAAAGGTTCTTGGCAATTACTTGGAGAGACGCTCATCCCTCCTGAATGCTGGCATCTTTTCCTCTTCAACATCCTCTTTGAAGTCAGCAGGAATCTGGTCTGTGATGGATCACAAGGCCTCTTTTCTTAGGAGACAAGGCTGGCAAAGCACCTCGCTGCAGAGCGGGGAACTCACTGACCCCATTTTTTCCTTCCCTGTATCTCAGCTCCCACCTCCCTCCCTGCCCCCTGCCCTCCACACATGACATACAAGAGTGTAACCAATTAGAGCCCACTTAATAGCAGCTGAAGAATCTAAAATTTTTAATTGTGCTCCCCCGCTGTCCCCATCTTTCAGTGTTTCAGATAGTGAACAATGTTTCTAAACATAAAACAAAAAGGAGGGAAGCAGCTGTGGCTCAATCAGTAGGGCTCCCGTTTACCTACCATATGGGAGGCCCCGGGTTCGGTTCCCGGGGCCTCCTGGTGAAGGCAAGCCCGCCCGCACGGCGTGGTTAGCTGACCCAGCGAGCACAAGCAGCAAGGGGGGGATAAATGAATAAATAAATAAAAAATCTTAAAAAAAAAAAAAAAAAAAAGGAATTGATTTTTTATTACAAATGCCCATTTTTGATGCATATTTATTCTTTACTTTCCCTTTCTCTCTACTTTTCATCCCCCTACTTTTTCCTCCAGTAAAGAGAGGAGATGGTAGCAAAATATTGTGAATGTAGTTAACACTGAATTATATATTTAAATGTGGTTAAAGGGGGATATTTTAGGTTATAATTGTTACCAGATTTTGCCCAGGTTCTTGACTATGCTGCAGAAATGAATTTCAAGAACAAGCCACATTGGTTAGGTCAGTAATTTATTAAGGTAAGGAGGGAAGAGAAATGGGAGAAAATAACAGATCATGGGTCCCAGGTAGAGAGGAAGGGGCCAAAGAGTGATAAAGAGGGCTGATTTAGAGACTACAATTTCCCATTGTAGGTTATAAATGCCCAGGTTTTACTTGCATGTTGATCCATGCAGAGAGACACTCCTGGTAGGGCCCAATGATAATGTCCCTGGAGAATATCCGGGGCTTCTCCTGGCTTCTGGGAAGAACCTCATTCCAAATAGCAGAAATCTCATTCTGAATGGGATTCTCGTGAGTGTCTTCTAGCAGCCATCTTGGGGGTATTGATATCCATGTGGACTTCTTGCCAGGTTCCAGATCTGTCTATTGATTCCCTATTTTACTAGTCTGCTTCACTGGGGTCCTCTACCACTTCGGATTGATCACATCCCTTTTTATAAATCTAACAATCTTTTCTTACCAAACATTAAAATGCACAAATGCTCAAAGATTTAGAAAATGTAGAGTCAATATTTTTGATAGCTCTTGCTTGAGGAGTTGTCCCTTTTTAACTGATTAGTTAAAACACTGGTTTTACTTTGACTTCATTTGGTAATTTAATGGGATACTAATGTGACCTGTCATAATAGTTAAATGCATTGAGCGCTAATTACATGCTAGGCATTCCATTAAACAATTTGCATCGTTCCATATAATTTTCAAAAATCTGATTATTTTCCCCATTTTAAAGATGAAATTGGAGAAATTAAGTAAATAGCCCAGGGTTACAAACCAGCAAGTAGCTTATCTGGGATTTGAATCCAGCTCAGTAAACTTCAGTCTGAACTTTTGTTTGTCCTGGCTGACAGTGCCCCTCTCCCCACTCCCGCCCATCACTGAGAATGGCATGGACTATTATTTAAAAGCAGTGGCCTCACTCCACGTATTTTTTGACCTTGCAACCTTAGAGCACTAATCAGGTTCCCCAAAATGCTTCCAAATTAGAAGGAAAGAGATTGTTTTACCAAAGTCTTAATTGAGCTATGCCAAGGTCAATGGTCAGGTGGAATTTCATGGTAACATTTTTTTCATGTAATAACCATTAACTGATCTATCTGACTACTAGAAGAATTCGTTTTGAAAAAGACCACCAACATTTAATAAATTGCATGCTTTGGCCATTGCGTTTTCCCTGTTTTCAAATTAATTGGGTAAGGCTTCAGCTTTAATCTCACTTTCAATATACAAAGTACTTGAATTAAAGTGTAAACACTTTAGACATCTCTTTTGGGAAAAATATCAAGAACATTTATCTATTTGCTGATGGTTTCCTAAATAAAGGTCTTGAGAACCTGGCTTCTTTACCAGAAATTCAAGCCAACTACAATATCACATTAGTCAGATTACATTTATAGACTATCTCAATGTCTGATTTAATCACAGTTTTAAAACTTAACAAATATCTATGGCTCTAATGTATATGTTTATGTAAATATACAAACCATAAAGGTAAATATGCATGTATGTGTATATATACTCATTTGGATTTGGCCTGGCCCAAACTAGTTTCTCAGGTGAATATTTGGAAAAGGCTTTGGTTTAGTTGGATGGATTTTATTTAAATGCCTGAAATTAATGAGGGCCATTTGGAGTTCATTGAGTTTAAGTACTTTGTTCCTGAAACATCTGTAAATCTCTCCTGTCAAAAAAAAAAAAAAAAAAAAAGAATGGCCCATGGTAAAGAGGCTTTTAGAGGACGGGGGGCGAGACCAATACTGCATCCCAAATAGGGCCTAGCTGACAGAGCCCACTGCCTCACATCTGTGAGTACTCGATAAGTCAATTCTTTCCATTGAAAGAGGAAGAAAGAGACAATTTCTAATAAGAAAGAGGCCTCATTGCAGAAAGCTCCAGTGAAAAGTTTTCACGGTCACCCCCATGGTAATCTCTGGGACTGTCTAATCACTTGCCCCATTAGGACATTCCTCTTCTAGTCTCGCTAAAGCTGTTCAGATGGTGATGATGACCTGGGGAGATCCCCAAGTGTGGGAATCCATTAGGTCCATGGCAGGGATCTGAAGGGTCAGTCTTCATGGGCTCCATCTCCAAAGCAGTGCCAGGAATTATTCCAACAAGGAATTTCTGATTCAGTGGGTCATACTTAGTAAGTGAGGTGGGAGTGAGGAAGGCTCAGGCAAAGGGAAAACAGAAAAATGAAATTTAGAAGTTAAATTTATTTCTGGAAAGACTGAGGACATACATGGGTAGCTTTTCAAACAAAATAACCACAAACTCTATCCTTATGGGTTTACTCTTGCTTTCACATTCTGCAATGACTCTTTCCCAAGCTTGGCCCTCATACAAACACATACATATCCACACAAACACAATCTTTGTATCTGCCATCTAAAATGTGCAGAATGCCACAAAACTGTTTCTAGGATTCTTTGTTCAAATAGATTTTGGAGAAATGGATTAGAAATAGATTTAAAGAGGGAAGCGGCTGTGGCTCAATCAGTAGGGCTCCCGTTTACCATATGGGAGGTCCCGGGTTCGGTTCCCGGGGCCTCCTGGTGAAGGCAAGCCCGCACGGCGTGGTTAGCTGACCCAGCGAGCACAAGCAATTATAAATGAATAAATAAAAATAAAAAAAATAAAAAAAAAAGAAATAGATTTAAAGACAAATGGGGTGTTCATTTCAATAGCAAATACACTAGTAAAATAGAACTGATACAGAATATATTAAAGCAATAATTATATTATTGTATGGAGTTTATAATGCACATTATAACAGGATGGCTGATACATGGACTTAAACATTTGTAAGGTTTCTACATTTTCCTTGAAGTGCTACATTATTAACTTTAAGTGGAATGAAAATATTTAAGGATGTATATCATAATCGCTAGAACAGCCACTAAAAAACTCAAAAAGACATAGCTAAAAAGCCAACAGATAAATTAAAATTAAATTTAGAAAATACACAATAACACAAAAGAAGGCAGGCAAAGAGAAAGATGAAAATCAGATGGGACAAACGGGAAATAAAACATAAACTGGTAGCCCCAAATCCAACCATATTAAAAACTGCATTAAATGTTAACAGGCTAACAAATGAGGATCAATTGTTTCCCTGCTCCCCACATTCCTCTTGTGAAATCAGTCACTATTATAAAGAAGAGTTGACGATCTCTTATTTTTCTGCTGCCTGAAAATCAGCCAATAGCTGAACTTAAGCCCCTCTCTCCTTAGTTGCTAGCAATTTAAGAAGAATTTTTATTTGTTTTAAATGGCCAATTAACTTGTTGCCATTGGGCAGCAGTTTTCTAGTTCTCAGAAATTATACATTCGCTTAAGCTATTGGAGAGGCTATAGACGGACACATCAGCTTACCATGAGCGTGCCCCATTCTTAGTTGCTTTCTAGGTAAAAATTATGCCACAAGGGCAAGAAGAGGTTTATTAAACAGAAAAATTGCTGAAGTGGCTATAGGTATGACCATGTCTGCATTATAGTCCCACTTTTACAAATGTGCTATCTATTAGTTAAAAAGAAATTAGATCCCTTTAAATGTTTGGCATTTAAACATTTCTTATGGCTTCTGACAAGTCCATAAGAAAAATATCCAACCCAAATGTTCTGGAAGGGAGAGAGTTAATTAAATGCAGAGATTTGGACCTAAACCCTTATCAGATGGGATTTGAGCAAACATATCTTAGCAGCTTCTGTTTGCTCAAACACTCATTCTAATTTGAATTTAAAAGGATTATGTTGATAAATATTGAAACAGATTAATAAGACTCCATCCCATTGACACCCTTTACAAAATATGCTGTATAGGGTTTTCTCATTTTGTGTTTGTGTTTGTCCTTAACTGTGCTTATTTCATGAGGTTAACTCTCTGGGGATATAAAGCAAATATACCATCTATTATCCCATGCACTTGGAGCTGAAATATCTGTTTCGGTAGCTGAATCTGAACTTCCAAACAAGTGCTCTGGAAACCCCTTTCTAGCCTAAATCCTTAAATAACTGCACAGTGGTTGAAAATTGTATCCCATTATTCATGAAGATGTCCATTTGTGCCTTTTATGGATGAGGGCAAGAGAAGACAAAGTTTGTCTTTATATTTTCTTTGCACATTTGCCTTTGGGTGGTAGAATCCCAGTGTCAGACATAACCTCAGACAAATTTTGGATTTATAAATATAAAATGAGGAATTTAAGAGCTGTACAGCCTTTCCAAATTTTGGACTATCCAAATGAAAATTTTTTTTCTTTTTTTTTTTCCAAATGAAATTTTAATATTTATGTATAATTTCCTTCTCCCCAACCCCCAGCACTCCCTTACTCATCTGAGTTGTGTTTACCTAGAAAAAAACCTATTCAGGGAAGCGGCTGTGGCTCAACTGGTTGGGCTCCTGTTTACCATATGGGAGGCCCTGGGTTTGATTCCCGGGGCCTCCTGGTGAAGGCAAACAGGCCCAAGCGGTGTGGTGAGCTGATGGCCTGCGCAGCATGGCGAGCTGATGGCCCACATGGTGCGGTGAGCTGGCATAGCAAGATGACGCAACAAGGGGGAGACAAGCAGACACAGAAAAAACACAAAGCAAATAGACACAGCGAGCACAAGCAGCAAGGCAGGGCATAAATAAATAAAAATAAATCTTAAAAAAAAAAACCTATTCAGATGGTCTTAGCACCATTACCTGATTGCCTGCCCTAACCAGCAAATCTCTGAGCAAAGCCTGGGGGGTATCTGGCTAGATAAAAGTGGTGTCAGGAGCCAAGAGAATGAGGACTCAGCAATAGGCTGCATTTGAACAGGACTCAGCAGTGGGCTACTTTTGAATAGAGCTCTGCCAAGAAAACAATCTTGGTCAGCAAAATTTTGCTAGGGGTCTGGTGGAGTATTTGGAGGATGGAATAGGAGGCAGAGATTGGAGAGAGACTTTTTGGAAAGACAAATCTACCTGAAGTGGGCAGTGACTTTGTCTGTGACTGGACAAAGAGCCCGTAGGCCCTTGATCCAGGTACATAAAAGTAACCATCATATACTTCATTTTAACACTAAACATAAAGGGTTTATGGATTGTCTGAAAATTGGAAATAACTGTCCCCCCTCTAAAAACTCATCCAAATCCATCTTTTTATTTAAAAAACTTTTTATTTTGAAATAATTTCAAACTTACAGACAGTTGCAAAAATAATACAAAGCCCATATATAAAGCTCCAATACAACCCCCCCCACCCAGATGCCTATATCTACCAATTTTTAACCCTTTATCACATTTACCTTATCATTCCATCTATCCATCCATCCATCATCCATCCATACATACATTCATCCACATCCATCTATAACTATCTGTCTGCCTATTAGTGTATTTTCTAAACATTTGAGAGTAGATTGTATACATCATGCTCCTTGAACACTTAATACTTCCATGTACATTTCCTAAGAACAAAGATAGTCACTTTTGCAACTACCTGAAATACAGTTATCAGGAGTGGATGTGGCTCAAGTGATTGAGCTCCTGCTTTCCACATGGGAGGTCCCAGGTTTGGTTCATGGTGCCTCCTAAAAACAAAAACAAACAACAAGCAAACAAATGAAAAAAAACAAACAAACCACGGGAACCAATGGCGCTCAGTGGTTGAGCCCCAGCCTCCCACATACGAGGTCCCAGTTTCAATCCCTAGCCCTGGTACCTCAAAAAAAAAAAAAAAAAAAAATTGTTATCAAAAGTTCAAGAAATTTAACATTGATATAAAGCTTGCAGTCTGTATTCCAATTATTTTTTCATATGTCCCAATAATATCCTTTTGAGCCTTTTCTCCTCCATTATTAGATCCATTCTGGGGTCATGTATTACATTTCATTGTTATTGGCTCTTTAGTTTCTTTTTAATTGTGAAAACACATATACAACATGAACTTTTGTACCTCAATCACTCCCAGGTGTACAATTCAGTGGGATTAATCACATTCAGCACCATACATTATGAGATCTTTTCATCCTAAATAGAAACCCTACACCTATTATGCATTAATTCCTCCTTCTCCCTTCCCTTTGCCCCTGGTAACCTGTAGTCTATTTTCTGTCTCTGCATAGTCTAGCTATTTCATATAGGTTGAGTCATCCAATATCTGTCCTTTTTTGTCTGACTTATTTCCCTCAACATGATGTTTTCAAGGTTCATCCATGTAGTAGCATGTATCAGACATTCATTTTTGTTTAGGGCTGAATAATATTCCATTGTGTGTTTATACCACATTTTGTTTATCCATTCACCTTCTGATGAACATTTGGAATGCTTCTACCTTTTGGTTATTATGAATTATACTGCTATGAACATTGGTGTTTCAGATATCAGTCCAAGTCCCTGATTTCAATTATTTTGTATATATATCTAGAAGTGGAATTGCTGAGTCACATGGCAGTCCTATGTTTAACTTTTGAGGAGCTTCCAAACTCTTCCAAGTGGCTGCACCATTTTGCATTGTACTAAGTTTCCTATTTCTCTGCATCCTCATCAGCACTTGCTATTTTCCTTTTTTAAAAATAATAGTCATTCTAGTGGATGTGAGTTGTTATCTTGTCATGGTTTTGTTTTGCATTTCCCTAATGGCTAATGATATTGAGCATCTTCTTATGTATTTATTGGCCATTTGTGTAACTTATTTGGAGAAATGCCTATTCAAGTCATTTACTCATTTTTATCTGGGTTATTTCTCTTTTGTTGTTGAGTTGTAGGAGTTCTTTATGTCCTACATATTAAACCTTTATCAGATATATGGTTTTAAAATATTTTCTCCTATTCTATTGGTTTGTTTGTTTGTTTGTTTGTTTCAACTTTCTTGGTAATGTCATTTGATGTGCAAAAGTTTTTCATTTTGATGAAGTTCCTTTTATCTCTTTTTTTCTTTTGTTGCTCATGCTTTTGGTATAAAGCCTAAGAATCCATTGTCTAATACAAGTTCTTAAAGATATTTTCCTGTTTTCTTCTAAGAGTTTTAAAATTTTAGTCCTTATATTTAGGTCATTGATCCATTTTTTGGTTAATTTTTGTATACGATGTGAGGTAAGGATCCATTTTCTTTTCTTTATATGTGCATATTCAATATTCCCAGGAAATTCATCTTTATTTCCAGTTATCAATGCAGTTACATATGAAGTTTAACATGAAGTGCCTGCTTCATGATGGGTTAGAGCCACTATTCATCCATCCATCCATTCATTTATTCATCATAAACACCTGGGCAGAGTTCATAATTTATCAACATCCATGTAGAAAATATTTACTGGGCACTGTGATAGACATTGGAAATACCAGGATGACTAGTCATATGGAGTCCTTGCCCTAACCTAGTGAGGAAAGCAGATATTAATGACATAAGCATATATAAGTATATTATTACAAACTATTATAAGCATCAGGAAAGAAAAATGGAGTGATGTTAAAGAATATAACAAGATCTCGCTGGGAGTTTGGTCAGGGAAGTCTTCTCTGAGAAAGTGATCATCTGAAATATCTGTAAAATCTGAACAGGTGAAAAGTAGCCCCAATATGATTGTGACAGATGAAGCCTAAAGCTCTGAAAGTCTCCTTTGCATGAGAATATGCCATTCTGGACATATTTTTCTTGTATTTACAAATAGAGACATCAAAGGCACATTGAGACAAATGAATTGCTAAGCCTACAGCATGGGTTTAAGCACAGCAATTGCCCCAAGACATACCAGAATGTGGAAAATCCATTTCTTCCAACATAGTATTTTTTTAGATGCAATGTTGGCACTCAAGACCTTTTATGGGAGACAGGGAGACAACAAGGTGAACAGGGCATTTGAAAAAATCTATTTTAATCCTATGGAAACAGCAACATGTTCCAGTTTTCCCCACCCCTACCGTTTGGGATTATACTTCTTAGCTCAACAATCATGATTCTACTTATAAAAGTTAGAGTTTGTACTTCAGTACTATCCAGTACGAGAGAGAGAAAAAAAGATAAAGCCTTAATACAACACACATACAGCTTTCCAAAACCTCTTCATTTCATGTTTTCTGGGGTGCTTCTCTTTATTCAGAGAGCTTTTCTACCAAGATGGATTTTCCATCTGTATGTGGTCTGGGAAAAAAAATCAAACAAACTTTACACAAAATGCCAAATCCATACAGAGTTTTGACAGACAGAAATTTTCCTTCTCAAAGTCTGGGAAATCCTCTCTCCACATCTTCTTTCCAAGAATGTGGCTTTTAAAGAGATGAGTGAGATCGAGGGACCTGCTGAAGTCAAAATATGCACACATTCTGTTACTAGAAAAGATTTCTAAGACAGAAATCCCTAAACCAACAATTGTCTGAACCATTTTTAGTGGAGCCTCATTCCAGGCCAGCCAGTGAGAATTAACAAGGAAAAGACTTTCTGTGATTCAGAAGCTGCCTTCCCTTATAAAGTCAACATTCTCCCTAGTGGTATTTTGACTACTTTTGGAGGAGGGGTTGCCTTTACCCAGTTCTCTGAAGAAGCCAGAATTTTCTGTTCTTCTCTACCAAAAAATTACTCCATCGACAAATTAGTGCACAAAATGCAGCCCGTAACTGCATTCTTTCAGATCAGTGGAGTGCCTGTGTTACCAGTGTTCACAGCTGGTTTCTGGATAATGTTCCTGTTGTCATGGGTTCAGGAAAACAAATATGTTTTCAATATTCTCATTATGAGTTTTAAACCCAAGGTAACCATAGACTCTGCATGTAGATTTGCCAGGGTCTAACCTAATAAGGGATCATCTATATTACATATTCTTGCTGGAAAATACAAAAGCTCATTAAATGTATAGATCTGACCACAAAAACCATAATTAGATATTCTAGTTAGTAAAATGTTCTGAGAAAAATGAGGACTTTTCTATCAACATATCTGAGTTACCAGTTTTCAAAGATGTAATTAAATATACAAAATACAAGTTAAATACAAATAGTTATACATGCATAAATGACTGAATTGAACACTTTACTTCTGAAGAAATGTCAGGACTGTGAAATGCCTTAAGGTCACAACTAGAAAACCCCAATTATTGTTATAAGTTAGCAGCTGCAAAAAAGCAGCTATTATCTGGGCAGTAGAGTTGTTTGAATTCAGGATAAAATATAAGCTTTCAGTATGAAGTTCATACAGATAAACTCTTAAGATATCCACTTGTAAAAAAAAAAATCACATTTAATTTATTTCTGGTATTGTCCTAAGGTGGGAAGACTGGATGTGTAAAGTGTCATTGCTTCTGAACTGGCTGAAGTAATTCACAGAGATTGAGACGTTTGCCTTTTACTGGCTTTCACAAGAAACAGCTAATAGGAGAAAATCATGAAACAAAATGTTCTATTTTATATGTTCATCTTCTGTCTTTAAACGTTTAAACAGGGGTCATTAATCCCTTTTTTGTCAGTGTTTGAAGGTTGCCAGGATGTGCTACATTTAGCAATTTAAGCAACGTGGATTTTAATGAAATGCACAAAGGAATGGAACAATGCTGAGAATATGATATTGAAAATCACCAATATTAAATATTCCACTGTGCTGTCTCCTCAGACCTCACAATGACCTGATGAAGTAGGTGTTATGTCATTCCCATTTTACAGATGAGAAAGCTGAGGTATAGAGATGCTAGATGATTTGCCTGGTGATTCAACATAAGTTGGTGGAAAACAAGGGTTTGAATCCAACCTAAATCCAAAGCCCATACTCTTGCTCCTACTTTATGATGCCTTTCGTGATAGATTAAGAATTTGGGCTTGTTCCATCTATCACATTCCAATCGGGTTTTAAAGAAGTGGGAGGGCCTCAGAATGAAATTACCCTATAGGGTCTCAATTTTGGAGGACAGGAAGTGAATGCCTTGAATTCCATATTGCCACTTTTAGAATTCTTTCAGTATCCACAGATATCTCCCAGGGCCCTTCCTGTTTGCTTTCTTTCCTAGCAGCTAAAGTATGTCTGATGCTAACGTGAATATTTGTGTAACCTCCTTGAAACTTCTTGATGTACAGTCCACCCTTACTCAGGGCACTCTGCTCTCTGTGAGATCTTCTCACTCAAGCCTCAGTGTCCTCTATGGAACCCTAAATCTGCATGCTTCCCACATCACTCTGGACACCAATCATTGAAGCACCTCCCAACACCTGATACTTGCCTGAATTAATCCCAATTTAGTGATGACTGATAATATGCCCCACTGGTTGACTTGTTAAAGTTTTCAAAACACTTGAACATATATCTTTGACCTGTTCAGCCTTTGCTTGAGCAGGTATCCCTGCTATTTTACAGATGAGGAAACTGAGGTTCAGCTGACTTGCCCAAGTCACACAACCAGTAGGTGATATGCTACTGGCTCCTGGGGCAGAGTTTTAGTCACTGTACCTGAGTCATGCTTTCCTTTTACGTGACTTATCAACCTTGTCTGCTTATTACCTTAGAGTTGTTAACAGGAAAATTTCTACTTTCTATTAATACTTTCAAATTCGATATTTCAGTCAGAGATTATTAGAGGTAGAAAGAGCATTAAAACATATCGGTCCACACACTCATAGCTATGGATGACAAAAGCGAGCCAGAGGGGTTAGTGAACTGTTCCAAGCCACACAGACGATCCGTGGCAGGGTCTCAGCTGGAGCACACAGCTCCAGTCTAGTCCAACCTCCTCACTCATCCATAAGTCTGCTGCTCACTCTGCTCTCCGGGGCACAGCCTGGGACCCTGGAGCTTAACCAGAGGCAATAATGATAACAACAATGAAGTGCCCTTCATTATTTTTCTACACTTTTGTGAGCTCTGTGCCACATTATCATCCTGCCCTCTGTCCCAGGTTCTGGTTGGCTGTTGCTTAAATGCAGAGCTCCAGACCCCACTCCAGGAAGTTTGGCTCAGATGAAGCCCAGGAATGTGCATTTTTAACAAACTCTCCAAGTGATTGCTATGACTATGGTTTATACGTTTAGGCCACCACTTTAAGAAACTCTGCTCCCACTAACTGTTTTAAAGGACTCGGGGTGGGGTGGGATGGTTAACTACATTTAAGGAACACTTTACTTTTCATAAGGCTGTCCCAGAGACCAGCCAAATAGTTATCAATAATCAATTAGCAGCAAATCAGCCAAAACAAGAGGCCATGAATCATAAAACAGAAACTCCTCTGATGAGTCCACTTTTCCTTTAGTAAAGGGCACCTTTGCTCAGAAATCCCTAGGAAAATCTGCCCTTTATGGAAGTACAAGGAGAAGCGTGATGGGGCACCCTCGGGTGCTTGGCCTAATACCTGACCTCCTAAACCATGGCCCAACCCACTTGGCCGAGGGCCTTTTCTCTGTGCAGCGAGTCTGAAGTTGATGTATATTGGTACACCTAATGTGCTTGACCTCCCAAGGCGGAACGGGCAGCCACACTTTGTTTAAGGAAAATAGGGCAAAGCTGTCATGTTGTAATAATCCAGAAATGTGCTAAAGAAAGCCTAGAGCTACGGAACCTCTCTTATCTTATGCATCTTATCTGTTCTTAAAATAAACTAGGAAAGCTTTCTGAAAATAACAAAGTCTGAGATTATCATTGTAGCTCTTTTAAGGCTTGGGGAAAATAGGCAGTTGCATAACTGCATTCCTGAGTTCCCACTATGTGCGCCGGGGCCCAGTGCCCTAAGAGAATGAGCAGCACATCAGTTACCTCCAAAAGTGTGCAACCTAATAGGGATGCAGGACGAACGTGGGCAGATAGAAGAGGCTGCAACAAGTAAATGTGCTGAGGGGATCACTGCAATGATTATAGTGTTCTGTTTGGAAAAATTAGTCTAATATTTCCTGTAGATGAATTTTAACAGGCTTTTAAAATAAAATGATTTAGCGGAATAAAAAGAGGGAAGGCATCCCAGGCTCTGGAAATGGAATGCATGAGGGCTTAGAGGCTGGACTGTATAAATCTGTGAGCTGTGAGCAAAGCGGAAGCTTAGGACACTAAAAACACTTGTGACACTTCAGATGCAAATTGCAAGGGGGCAGAAAATGAGAGGAGTAGAAGGGAGCCTCCTTGGAACAGTCTTCCTCTCCTAATGGTTTAATTCTTGTAGCCACACATTGGGAAAGAGGCCAGTTGATTCAAAATACATAGACACAACATGCGAAATACACAGATGCATAATCCAAATTTAGGTAGGGCCTGCTAGGAACAGGAATCAGAAATGAGATACCAGAGTCAGAAAGTGTTTCAGTCTGACTAGAAAGTAATTAGAGGCTGCAGCATTGTAATGAAAGTATTTGCAATTTGGACATGAAGGAATAAGAGAGCTTTAAGAAAATCTATAAGAACCAAATGTGTATTGTACATCCTAGTTCTTTACAAACCACACATAGACATAACTCTGATTACTCCAGAATCTATATCCTTTTTACCAAAAATGGTAATAACCAAGCTTGTTCTTTCACCTTTTTTATCAGCTTTGAATGAAAATGACACTTGGCTGTGGACAAGAGTCCAATCCACCCTCAAAGGACAGAGGCTTGCCAACACTGCAGTTATTCAAAAGAATTTGCAGATGGTTTGAACCGTATTTCCAAAGTTCAAGGTCCCAGAAGATCGGAGCAATGATGGGCATTGTTGAAATAGTTTAGTTTCCCAAGGTGACTTCTAAAAGAGGGGCAAAATTTATTTGGCTATATAAACTCAGGTGGAAGTTAAAAAATAAAAATTCTCATTAGATTCTAATCATACCTGATTCTAGCAAGTCAGATTTGCTGTTTAACTCCTTACTCCTGAATGGTAAAAAACTATTTCATCCATTTTATTATCTATGTAATAAGCACTATGCTTGGACACATGTGAGACACTACATAAATGTAAGTTCAGTTGCCCTGTGATTCTTTGGGATTAATTCAGAACTATGTAAGAAAGTATCAGGCATTTGCTCCAAATCCTGTGCTCCTCAAAAACTGCCCACAGAATTGGCATCCTGGAAATTTCCCTGGATTGCCTTAAGAAATGTATTCCATTTCATGTAAGCACTTGGTGACCTGATGATTGTTTCTCCTTATTTTAGACATGAAATAGTATGTCACATTTTACTTTCACACACTCAGGATCTAACACCATCTGTGTTATTATCTTCAAAGAGAATGGCCCCCCAAACTCTATACTACTACTTCCTTCCCAAGTGAAAGTTGAAAAGCCACATATAAAAAGCTGGTCATAGGGAAGCGGCTGTGGCTCGGTCGGTAGGGCTCCCGTTTGCCATATGGGAGGCCCCGGGTTCTGTTCCCGGGGCCTCCTGGTGGGGGCAGGCCCGCCTGGATGGCGTGGTTGGCTGACCCAGCGAGCACAAGCAGCAAGGTGGGGATAAATGAATAAATAAATAAAATCTTAAAAAAATAATAAAAATAAAAATAAAAAGCTGGTCATAGAAGCTGACGGATCCCTAATTGAGAGTGTCCCCTTCTCTGGGTTTGTTGCCCTTTTACCCCGATTCTGTTCTACCATCTAAAACCTTTATTTACTAATCCTTGATAGTATTCCACACTTCTGCCCCCCATTTTAAAAAATCCACCATCCATGGAAATACTGCCGAAAAGCATTAGTGTCGTGTTTGGATTCATTGTTCTTGCTGTTTTCAGATCAGAGTTTACAGACTAGAGACCCACAGAAAAGTTTGGCTTAAACTCAGTTTTATTTTTATGTGAATTAATGCCATTATTTTAAAATAAAGAGCTTTTGCATAAAAATAGCAATTTTGGGCTTCCCTGCAAAAGTGGGAAATCTGGCAACATGTCAACAATGAAGAGGAGCTGAGTGAGGGCTGACTCCTTCAAGGGGGAGCTGGGGTCCCTGGTCATTGCAGGCACCACTTCTCCTTTTCAGCCGTTCCCTCCCCTTTAGGCATTTGGATTTGCAAAATTTGTCCTAGGTTTTAGAACATAGGTGACCAACTGTAGCAGTTTGGCATTATTTATGAATTCCAAAAATAGATTTTGGATTATGTTTGTAAACTGGTCTGTTCCTCTGGGCATATTAGACTGTACTGAATACAGAGATTTCACTTTTACTTGATTAAATTATGATTAAGGTTTTGATTGGGACATGTCAGGAGGACTTGATGGGCGGGGACTCACAGAGAAAACCACATGGCAGAGCAGAGAGTAGAGTTTTTGGATGCTGGAGGCCTGGGAAGTAAACACACAGGAGAACACAGAAGAATAGAGACGGCTCTTTAGACATGGCAGAGACCCTGGAAAGAGAGAGAGCCTGATAGTCTACATATGACCTTGCAGAGAGAACAGAGCAGCTGAGCCTGGAGAGAAATGGGCCCGGGGAGAGAGGAGACTTATCCCAGCCTGAAGCTGATATTGGAAGAAGCTGGGACCATGGAGCATTAAGAGGAAGAGGAAGCCTGAACCCTTGCAGATGTCGGCAGCCATCTTGCTTCAACATGTGACAACAGACTTTGGTGAGGGAAGTAACTTATGCTTTATGGCCTGGTAACTGTAAGCTTCTACCCCAAATAAATGCCCTTTATAAAACCCAACAGATTTCTGGTATTTTGTATCAGCACCCCTTTTGACTGACTAATACACCAACACATGGCAAAAATATCACATAGAGGTTGTGCACACTTGAAGAAATTAAGAAAAAGAAAGGCAAATCAATGCAGCAGTAATAGCCCTGTGAATGTCTTTAAATTGTAATGCCTAGTACTTTCATACTGAGTTGTAGCAAACACTGAGGATAATAGCAAAGGGAAGATGACATAGAATGTCAGAACTAGAAGAAAACCGAGAGGTAAATTAACCTCTCAAATTTTTCATTTTATGAGTAATTGAGATTCGGGTATGTGAGGAGCTTGTCCCAGGTCCCAATAGCTTCTTGAAAGAAAATACAGAACTGTGGAATCCCTATACCTTGGGTCTTTTTCTTACACAATGGCCATTCTTTGTCTACTTGTACCATGTAAGTTTTCCTCTGATGTGTGTAAATCTGCCAAGCTGAGAAAGTATCATGCTCTTAAGGCTGTGTATTTGTAACTGCTGATTTGACCTTTCTCATTTTTTAAGAAACAGAAGTGGGCAGTAGCACTCATCCCAGACCTGACACTTAGCCATGTCACTCATACTGTATCAGAGGGCTGGAGAGTCAACGAGTTAAAAGTACTTTAAAGGTCTATTCTAATTTCCCACATAGCACAGGAATCCTTTCCATAATAGCCCTGAAACCATCTTGCTTCTGTTTCATTAATTCAATGAGCGTAGCACTCACTACTACATAAGGCAATTTGTCCTCAATGTCATTAGGTTGTTAGAAACTTTAGCCTAAATTTCTAGGTAAGAGTGAATGATATTGCCTGCTTATAGACACAACCCACAGATCCTACTTAGAATTTCACGAGGAACATGGAAGACACTCATTCTCCTATCTCATATCACATCAGCATGTTAAGGTAGCCCTCATATCTCCCCCAAAATCTCACTTCTAAGCATTCTTAGTTATGCAGAGAATGTGTGATCAGTCTTCTAGGCCTTCAACAATCCTTACCACACATTACTGGTCATTTCTTTGATTATTAAAATTTAACTCCACTGATCAATGAGAAACCCATAGATCAAGTCTCTGGCTGCAGCTTTTCTATGACCTAGCAGGTCATAGAAACTATAGCACAGAGAAGTTCTATAGTTTATAAACAGTAATAATAAAACACCCTCCCCTTGGGAAGACAGCTTTATTACAAGTTCAAGGCATCTACTAACCACAAGTGAGTTTCTGAAATTACCTCTAACACCATACTATAAACGCTCTCAGTGGTTCATCTGCCAAAACCCTTGCTGATGATTTCTTTTTCAGCTTGCCTTGCCTCTACTGTTCTCTGACCTCAGTGATTTCAATCGGGGTGGTTACTTATTTGAATGGACACATGTTGCTCTTCTCTATTTTTTTGTAGCAAGTCCTTCGGACAGATTTGGGGATTCCTTGTTCCTCTAAGAATTGTAGCTAGACTTCTCTTTACCTCAGGTCCTAAATTTGTACAAACCTAAGCATAAATCTTAAAGTCCCCACTTAGTAATGGTGTGGCCTTGGGTAAGTTACTTAAATTCTTTCAGCCTCAGTGTCGTAATTTTTTTCAACTTCAAAAAATAAAGTAACAGACAAAATGCAGCTTAATAAATTATGGAAGCTTTACTTTAAGAAATCCTGTTCAGGCACATTTATCTTATTTAATCCAAAAACAAACTCAATTGTTTCTCCAGTGTTCTGAAAGATGAATAAATGAGCACAGATTGGTTAAATGACACAACCAAGGTCTCTTTGTTAATGAAGAAAGTGAAAAAAAAAAATGCTGATCATATTTACATCTCATAAAACTAAATACCTTATTCTTTTTTTCTTAACCCTTAGCATTGATATAGTTCCTCCTTTGCATTTGCTACAAAAAATATCACAATATTACTGTTAACTATAGTTTATAGATTACATGCATTTCCCCCATGTTTCACCATATTTTAGCACCTTGTATTAGAGGAACATTCTCGTATTTGTACTATTAACCACAATCCTCATCTATCACTAAAATCACTATATTATACAGTCCCTAGATTATCCTCTAGCTGTCTTTCAATTAACATTAACCTCCCTAGACTAGCCCTTTCAGCCATAATTATATTTATAAATCAGCAGTGTTAGTTATACTCATTATGTGTTACTATCAACTCTATCCATTTCCCCACATTTAAAATCCACCTTATTAAACATTGTACATACATTCAGAATCAACTCCCCCTTCACAACCCATATCCTATATCCTCATAACCTATACTCTATAGTTTAACTCCATAAATTTACTCATTATATTTAGTTCATATCAGTGAGACCACACAATAGTCGTACTTTTGTGTCTGGCTTATTTCAGTCAACATAATATCCTCAAGGCTCATCCATGTTGTCATGTGCATCCCAGGTTATAAAGGAATATATTAATAGTGCCCACATCATGAGGTAGTTTTAAGGATTAAATGAGACAATTCATAATAAATGCTGAGGTAGTCTCTGGTACATGGTAACTGCCTAGTAAACATTCATTGTGTATTTATATAACAATAGTAAAGATCTGAACTCTCCTATAATGCTTATATATCAGATGACCCTCTTCACTACCTTGTATAAATCAGGATCCTTCTCTATACCACAACACCCAGTTCTCTAGCTGATACTTTCTCCTCTTTAGCTGACTGTTCAAGCTGTCTATGACATCAGTCCAAAGTGCTATATATATCCTTCTTGGTATGGCTTTTTTTTCCTCCTCTACTATGCTGAGATTCAACTCCAAAACACTCCATGGTGGTAACATCAACAATTCTATATTTATTCATTGTTTTGTGTCCATAAGATATGCAGTTTGGTTTCTAGACTAAATAAGTGACTATCAGTCAGTCTCCACAGAAGTCCAGTGAATCCACCGTCTACCATGTCATCCACACTCAGATCAGAGAGTCATCGAGCTGGAAGGAACTCCAAGACATCACGTGGTTCAACCTCTTTTGACCAATGTACCAGTGACTCCCAAATTTTGGTACAAATAAGAATCGTTGGGGATCCTATTAAAATAGGTTCTATTCCTGATAATTTATTTAGATGCCATGCCCTCCAGGAGGTGGAGCATAACTCCTCACTCCTTAATGCAGGCTGTGCATAGTGACTTCCTTCCAAAGAGTATAGTGTGGAAAGGGGGAGAGGGAGGAGGAAAGGTAACTATATAGTGGAGAAACCTGACCAACACTACTGCGGCCAGGTGATCAAGGTCAACATCAACAGTGATAAGTAATCTTGAGAGCAAAGACCCTTGATATGAAATGATGAGAATGGTATTTCTCATAAAACACATAATCGCAGTATGATCATAAGAAAAATATTAGAAATATCTCAATTGAGAGACCACCTACAAAATACCTAACAAGTTGAAGTCATCAAAAGCAAGGCGCAAAAGGACAAATATTCTATGAGTTCACTGATATGAAATAATTAGAATAAACAAACTCATAAAGTCAGAATCTAGAATATAGATTCTAGAATATAAGGATGGGGTGGGGAAAGGGAATAGGCAGTTAAGACTTAAAATGTACAGAGTTCCTATGTGGAAAGATAGAAATGTTTTGGTAATGGATGGTAGTGATGGTAGCACAACATTGTGAACAAAACGAACAGCAATGGATTTGTGTTTGAATGTGGTTAAAAGGGGGGATTTTTAGGTTGTATATATGGTAATAGAAAAAAATTTTTTAAAAGAACCCATGGAACTGCACTACACAAAGAGTGAGCCCTAAGTTAAACTGTGGGCAATAGTTAATAGTATAATTATTAAAATGTGCTTTCATTAATTGTAACAAATATACTATACCAATGCAAGATGTTAATGATAGATTAGTGTATCCTGTATACAGGATTTAAAATCCTGTATTTTATGCAGGATTGTTCTGTAAACCCACAACTTCTCTAATTGAAAAAAAAAACAAGGGAAATCTGAGACATACTATACTAATATAAGATGCTAATAATAGGATAAATTGGGTAAGAGGTTTGTGGGAACTCTGTACCATCTTCACATTTCTGTACATCTGAAACTATATTAAATTAAAAAGTTTATTTTTAAAAATTCAGGACTTTCCTCTGGGATTGTGATTCAGGAGGTTGTGTATGTGTGGTAGGGGGAGGGAGTTGTGCAGAGGGAATTAGGTTTGTGCATTGTTAACACACTCTCCTGTTGATTTGATGTGGTCAGTTCACAGACCATGCCTGAGAACCTTGATCTATTTTACTGATTCTCATCCTTGGCTGCACATTGGATGCCTCTGTCCCATATATTTTTATTTAATTGGTCTGGAGTTTGGCTTGGGTTTTGAGATTTTTAAAAGCTCCTTAGATGATTCCTGTTGTAACTAAGTTTAAAACTCAGTCTATATCTATGCTGTCCAAATGGTAGCCACTAGTCACATGTGGCTAAAGTTAAATTAATTAAATTAATTAAATTTAATATTTCTCTTTGGGACAGTGGAAAAGTTTTGGTAATGGATGATGGTGATGGTAGCACAACATTGTGAGTGTAATTAACAGCACTGAATTATATATTTGAATGTGGTTAAAAGGGGAAATTTTATGTTATATATATGTTATTAGAATAAATTTTTTAAAAATCCATGGAACTGCACGACACAAGCATTGAACCCTAAGTTAAACCATGGGCTATAGTCAATAGTACAATTATAAAAACATGCTTTCATCAATTGTAACAAAATTACCACATCAATTCAAAGTGTTAATAAGAGGGTGGTATATGGGACTCCTGTATTTTATGCATAATTTTTCTGTAAACCCATAACTTTTCTAATAAAAATTAATAAATAAATAAAATTTAAAAGTAAGTTCCTAGCCAAATTTCAGTGATTGATAGTCATGTGTGGCAAGTTGCTACTGTCTTGGACAGTGCAGCTATTGAACATATTCACCATCACAGAAAGTTCTGTTAGCACTCATCTAGATCACTGATGTGAAGTGGATATTTGTGGTCTTCTTCAAGACCATCTGAGAGGAAAAGCCCCTGAAGATTTCCTATGAGTAGTATATAGCATAAACCACTCTTTTCATTGGTGAAGATTGGATGATCAACTTGTCTAGGTTTGCCTGTGACTTCCTTGTTTTAGCTCTGAAGGTCCAAGGTCTTTTGCATCCAGGAGAACTCCACCAGGAGGAAGGCAGGAGGTTTAAGTTTTGTCAGGGCAGGAAAGAAGAGTTTGGTGCTGGGGAAGTTTCCTCTCCCTTGAATCAGCTGGTGTCAGTTTTATCCTGTGTGCCTAGGATTTCATGAGGCAGTGATGCTGAGTAGTGATGTCATTCTGCCTCCATATGATGGTGTAATCCCTTGCTCCCCACTATCTTGGGGGACCCCAGCACCCAGGCCACTACCCAAGCCTCTGTTTGTGCTCAGACTCAATCTCGTGTCAGACTGTCTGGATTTGAATCCCTGAACCAACACTTGACTAGCTATGAGGTTTTTGGCAAAATGTTTTGCTTATCCGAACTCCCATTTTCTCATGTATAAAATGGTAATACTAGTATCCCTTACGGTTACTGGGAAGGTTAAATGAACTGATGCACATAGATCAAAGAGCTCATTGTATGTCTGGTGAGTATTAACTGGTGTTATTATTACTTTCCATCTCCTCAGAATTCACTTACCCTTTATTGTTAAAAGCATCTGTTAAAAATGTCCTGTGCTTGATTTAGTTCAGTTCAAGAAACACTTATTCAGTTTTCCAATTTGGTCTTCAATTTAGTCTTCTCCCGCACACTTTACAGTCTAGCCTGCAGTTAGAAATATTGTAGAACAATGTAGTGACGTGATCATAGTGTGGTATGGAACACACAGGAGGGTCACTTAACAAAACAAGTAGAGGAGGGACCGGGAAGGCTTCCTGGGGGAAATGATACAGACTGAGTTGAGGAGGATGAGTAGAGCATGCCAGAAGAAGAAATGGGGTGTGTGGAGGGATGGGGGGAGGAATTAGAGGGGTAAATGGGAAAAGATTGTCCCGGACAGCGATAGTATGAGCAAAGATCATAAACTATGAGCTGGTCTGAATAGTTAATGGGAAAATCCATTGTTAGGTATTATTGGGACAATGCTGTTGCTGAGCAGGGGTCGATAAGGTGCAGGCGTCGGCAAAATGTAAGCGATGTTAAGAAAGAGTCAATAGGTATAGTCCTTCTCCTCCAGGAATTTAACTCAGCTTTTTCATGTTTTCTTTTTATTAGAGAAGTTGTAGGTTTACAGAAAAATGACACATAAAATACAGAGTTCTCATATACCACCCGATTAGTAACATCTTGTGTTAGTGTGGTACATTTGTTACAATTCATGAAAGAACATTTTTATAATTGACTATTAACCATAGTACATTGTTTACAACAGGGTTAACTGTGTGTACAGTCCTATGGTTTTATTTTTCATTTTTTATTCTAGTAACATACATACAACCTAAAATTTCTCCTTTTAACCACATTCAAATATATAATTCAGTGCTGTTAATTATGTTCACAGTGTTGTGCTACCATCAGCACCATCTATTACCAAAATTTTCTATCATCCCTGTATTAGTCAGCCAAAGGGGTGCTGATGCAAAATACCAGAAAGCTGTTGGCTTTTATAAAAGGTATTTATGTGGGGTAGAAACTTACAGTTACCAGGCCATGAAGCATAAGTTATTTTCCTCAACAAAGTCTATTGCCACGTGTTGGGGCTGCCGACATCTGCCAAGAGTTCAGGCTTCTTGGGTTCCTCTCTTCCCGGGGCTCCATTTCTCTCCGGGCTCAGCTGCTATGGTCTCTCCACAAGGCCAGCTGTAGACTATAAGGCAAATGGCTTTATCTCCCTCTCCCTGGGGCTTCTGCCATATCTAAGGAGCCTTCTCTATTCCTCTGTGTTCTTCTCCTGTGTGTTCACTTCCCGGGCATCAGCTCAAAAACTCCAGTATCAAATCTCCAACTCTCTTCTCTGCCATGTAGTTTTCTCTGTGAGTCCCAGCCCACCAAGGGGGCGGAGACTCAACATCCTACTGACGTGGCCCAATCAAAGCCCTAATCATAATTTAATCATGTCCGGAGGAACAGACCATTTTACAAACATAATCCAATATCTATTTTTGGAATTGATAAATAATGCCAAACTGCTATACTCCCCCAATGCTCTTTGAGGGTGAGGTCTGGAGCTTGGTTGCCTCCCAGATGCTTGATAGGGTAGAACCAAGAAAATGGCCATTGGGGGAAGCCTGTGGAAAGGGTAGGTCCCCATGTGGCCCGAAGGAGAAGAAACCATCGTCTTAAGAATTACTGTCAGACTGACATTTATGAAGTATGTCCTGCAAGTTTACTGAACTGTAGAGGACCCGTGACTCATGTTTCCCTCCCAATTTCTCCTAATGATAATGATAATGTTTATCCTTTGTCTGTCCATTGGCATATTGGAAACAAATAAATGGTTTTGTAAGTTTCAGAGGTCTACAGTAGATAGGACTTTACCCCAAGACAAACTGTATTTCTTTAAACTGACTGTGATTTGATTTTATACTCAGCGTTGTTACTGATTTACAATTTTTTTGAATATTGTAATGTCTTTTTGGAATTCAGAGGGTGGAGTATAGCAGTTTGATATTATTGATGAATTCCAAAAAGTAATATTAGATTATGTTTGTAAACTGGTCTTTTCCTCTGGGCATATTAGAGTGTGTTGGATTCAGAGGTTTTACTTTTACTTGATTAAATAATGATTAAGGCTTTGATTGGGCTATGACAGTAGGACGTTTCATCCCTGCCCCCTTGGAGGGTGGGGACTCACAGAGAAACTGCACCCCAGGGAAGGGAGTTTGGAGTTTTTGAGCTGGAGCCCCGAGAAGTAAGCACACAGAGGAGCTTAGTCATGAGGAAAGAGAAAAGGCCCCGGGAAAAGACTACAGCTGGCCTTGTGGAGATAGCAGAGGAGCTGAGCCCTGAGAGAAGCAAGCCCCGGGAAGAGAGGAACCCAGGAAGCCTGAACCCTCACAGACATCGGCAGCCATTTTGTTCCAGCATATGGCAATAGACTTTGGTGAAGGAAGTAACTTATCCTTCATGGCCAGGTAACTGTAAGTTTCTACCCCAAATAAATACCCTTTATAAAAGCCAACAGATTTCTGGTATTTTACATCAACACCCTTTGGCTGACTAATACAACCCCAAACAGAAACTTTGTACAATTTAAGCATTAACTCCCCATTCCCTTCCCATACTCCAGCCCCTGGTAACTTATATTCTCGTGGCCAATTCTATGAATTTGCTCATTCCAGTTGTTTTATAGCAGTTAGATCATACAATATTTGTCCTTTTATGTCTGGCTTCTTTCACTCAACATATCTTCAAGGTTCATCCATGTTGTCACATATATCAGAACTTCATTCCTTTTTACTGCTGAATAATATTTCACTGTATGTGTTTATGTGTGTGTCACATTTTATTTATCCATTCTTCAGTTGATGGACACTTGGGTTGCTTCCATCTTTTTTTTTTTTTTTTTTTTTTTTTTACCGGGAGGTCCCGGGGATCGAACCCAGGTCCCTCCATATGGGAGACAGACGCCCAACCAGTTGAGCCACATCCGACCCCGGTTGCTTCCATCTTTAGGCAATTGTGAATAATGCTGCTATGAACATCAGTGTGCAAATATCTGTTTGAGTCCCTGCTTTCATATCTTTGGGGGTATATACCTAGAAGTGGGATTGCTAGGTCATATAGTAATTCTATATTTAACTTTCTGTGACTCAGATTTTAAGGCTCTCTGCTTTTAATGGTAAAATGTAATTTCCCAAGTTATCTTTAGTAACAAAAAAATTGTTAAAAGTTGTTCTGCCTCCAAAATTTACCAGTGTGTTATTTTTTAATCTACCATGCATTTTGATCTTCTACAATAAAATAAATAAAATAATAGAATAAAATAAAGTACTTGAAGGTTTCCTCTGTGTCTTATGTTACCTTTTTTAGACACCCCAAAAAGCTTAAAGGAGTGAAAAAGGCTAACTCTGCCTTACTAATTGGCCTTATGGGATCACAAACAGACAGTTTTACAGTTCTCTGATCCCTTTCCTTAGAGGCAACTTGTGCACCAGCTCTTGTTTCTATTAAATATATAAATATAAGTATATCTAGTGTCAATACCATTGCTGATAAGAGTTTTTTTGAAACTGAAAACTTACAAATGCTTTGACATGCCACAGGGAACACAATTGTGTGGGGGATGGGATGGCAGTATGTAGTAGACGGAATAATGAAACCCCAAAATAAATGTCCACGTCCAAATCCCAAAACCTTGGATATGTTACCTCACATGGAAAAGGGGACTTTGAAGATTAAGTTAAGGATCTTGAAATGGGAAGAATATCCTGAATTACCCAGGTCAGCCCAGTGTAATCACAAGGGTCCTTATAAGAGGGAGGCAGGAGTGTCAATCATAGAGAGAGATTTGAAGACGTGATGCTGCTGGCTTTGAAGATAGAGAAAGGAGCCATGAGCCAAGCAATGCAAATGACTTCTAGATACTGGAAAAGGCAAAGGAAACAGATTCTCCCCCAGAACTTCCTGAAGGAACACAGTCCTGCTGACACCTTGTGTTTAGCCTAGTGAAATCATTTCAGACTTCTGACCTCCAGAACTGCATGACAATATATTTGCATTGTTTTAAGCCACTGTTTGTGGTAACTTGTTATGGCAGCAATGGGAGCCTCAGGTGTCACATTCTTCTGGTTAAGAGTTTACCTCTGTACTTTTGTTATCAAAAACACTGTCTCTGTCACCTCTTGACCTAGGTTCCTCTTACAGTACATTGATGATAATAGTGATGATTATAATAGCTGATAACTACATAATGCTCACCACAGGTTAGGCAGTATTCTAGGTGACATTTATTACCTCATCACATCCCATTACCACCTTGTGATAAAGTATTATCATGAACTTCATTTTATATACAAGAAAGCTAAGCACAGAGAGAACCCAGCATTAGTAAGTTATAACTTGAACTCCGGATCATAATCTCTTATGTATCACAACAAAAATTCTTGCCTTTATACAAAGACAAGTTCTCAAGGCCAGTTGTCACCAAGTTGCTCCTTCACATAGCATACCATTTCTCTCACATTTCGTATGCCAAGTGTCTTCTGTTACGGGAGACTCCTTCAGGCATCTCAGATTTTGAAATAAACATGAATATTATGAAAATAAATGAACACCACCTACTGAGCATAAGTATATTTCTGAGATGACAGCCCTTATTCCCCATTAATCAAATTTCCTGTGAAGATTTCTGATTCTACTAAAGTGAAGACCAGAACAGGGCTGGAAAATCCCTGCAGATGTGGCTAGGGTTTTAGGGTTGAAATGATGGTCATTGTGATAGTGTGGTTTGATGAGCTCATCTGCTTTGGTTGTCTTAGGAGAACTCAGCCTTTGGTTCCACCCTGGAGAATTCCAGGAAAGGGAGAGAGAAATGGTGTTTTGTTCTCACTATATCTTCTCAAGCAAAATAAATTGGCTAAAAGAGCAAAATACCTAATGAGTGTGATTGGTCTATAGAAAACAATTCCTATCCAAGTTTTCAGTAGCAGCAGAGAATCTTTTTCCTTACCATACATTCATATTATATGGATATTTACCGGTATAGACATAGACTAATTTAATTCTACAAGGTACTGGGAATCAAGAATAATCAATCAAGAAACTCTTAGGTATCAACAGCACTGAGATATATATCTGAATATAATTAAAAGGGGAAATGTTAGGTTGTATATACGATAACAGAAATTTTATTTCAAAAATCCATGTAACCACACTACACAAACAGTGAACACTAAGGTAAACCATGGACTTTAATTAATAGTACAATTATAAAAATGTGCTATCATCAGTTGTAACAAATGTTCCACACCAATGCAAGGTGTTGATGATGGGGTGATTAATGGGAATCCCATATATTATGCATGAACGGTCTGTAAACCCACAACTTCCCTAATTAAAAAAAAGAAACTCTTAGGTAATTATTGAGCACATGTTGCTTCTTCAGCTCTGGACTGAGTCCCAAGAAAAGGATTAAAATTATTTGATTGTCCCAGACTTTAAGGAATTTACAATAAGTCATCACTAAATAATGTTACCAAGATGGTGTGTGATGATTTGTAGAACAATGTGTCTGGAGATGATTCTTGAATTTGTGCTTATAGCTTGGAATTTATTTTATAGTTTTCCTGATCTACAACCAAGTCATCAGACACTACTGTTTTTCTAATTGCTCCATAGCTCCTTGGATACCTGGCTGACAACACCAAAAGATATCAGGCCACTCTACTGTAGATTTCTTTGTACACACACATACTCATCCAGTTCTGCTTTCTTTCACCGAAGAGACTGGGATGGTGTAAGAAAATATAAATCTCAAACCCAATGAGACCATTTAATCACTTGCTCAGAAACTTATTTTCAGTTACAGGTCCTTCCTGGTTAGCATCATAGATAAAAAAATTAAAAAAAAAACAACAACAAACCTTTTAAGAAAAACTAAACCTGTCTGTCTTTTTATGTCATCATAGTTAGTCTGATTACTCTCAGGGCTATGGATGGACACTACTATTATCAAGGAAGAAAATGATGCAAAAATTATAAAGATGAGTACCAAAAACTCTTTGATGGAACATTCATTTCATAAAGGTGCCAAGAACTACACACACACTGCTTGAGACAGAAGTGGGGGCAGGAGGAGATCCTGCCTCTACTCAAACTGTCCCTCTAATCAAGAAAAATAGAGAATTTTTGCTTCACGCAATCCCTGCAATGAAATCCCAAGCGCAACTTTCTTTTGTACTGTGAGGTCTTGATATTTGAACATTCAGACAACTGTGTTTTCAGGTTGATGGAAACTAGACATGGCTAACAAATTCCTGAGCAATTCAGAGAAATCAGAAATCTTGTTATAATGTGGTGTTAGGCCATCTACAATTTTCTAATAATCAATGGTGCAATTTCTCAAAGACAGATAAGTGTTTGTGTGCATACCATAAATCAAACAGATCCGAGACAGTAACATGAGTCAACAACTGGGCATGGCTGTAAAATAAAACCATCCATTCCAGGACTTTTCTCACATGTCAGCAGCCCGGAAATACTCTTGGTATTCATCAAAAATATTTCTGTCACGATTTTACTTAGAACCTTGGCTGGAGGAGGAGAGTTGATGAATATAGCACCCCTGAAGCTATCCAGCGACCTTTGGGAGTTCGAGTGGAAGGCTAGATTGTTGTTCATTCTCTGTTTATTACCTGTCAGATGGGTTAGTGGGGAGAAGGAGCGTGAGAGAGGTTTCCTTTGAACACCCTCCTTTTTCTCTAGTCATTAGGTGGCCCCTACTCATGATGCTAAATTCCTCAATGACAAGTTAATAGACCCACCTAATGTGCCACAGGGTTAGAGGGGTTATGGTCATGTGAGCTTCCAAGTTCCTCTTTCTGAAACATGCTCTGGCCCAGCCCTGCTCCTGCTCTATTCCTAACTCCATTAACACCACTCATGGACTTGATTTCTAAAAACACTGCAGCTACTATAAAATCATCACTCGACCTAGATATTTATGGGCGATT
The DNA here is from genome assembly GCA_026826555.1 of Tolypeutes matacus. Classification (NCBI taxonomy): domain Eukaryota; kingdom Metazoa; phylum Chordata; class Mammalia; order Cingulata; family Chlamyphoridae; genus Tolypeutes; species Tolypeutes matacus. The sequence goes on from JAKSZT010037812.1 coordinate 528,999, forward strand.
GAAGCAATCTCTTTCTTCATTGCAGGCCACCTTGGTAGGAGAATTTTTAAAAAATCTGTACTCCTTGGGGGCAGCCAGCCCCTTTCTGCTCTCAGCTCATTAGGAAATGTCCTGAGATGCAAAGCCTGACAGCAGTGTGGCATCTTCTGAGGAATGTGTGCTTCTTGCCTGCATCTGCCCCGTTACACTAGCTCAGTGTCTCTGGGCATTTCAGCAGTTGTTCTGAAGGCTTGGGGCGTTTATCTCCCAGAGGCAGCTGAGCTGCCTCCTGTTTCGTGAGCAGAACAGTGGAATGCAGTGGAAGAGACCCAGGTCTTGGGCCACCCAGATGAGAGAGTTTTGTGCTGAGGTCCCTATATGGTTGTGTTAGACTGAACGGCAGGCTTAAGTCTGACTTTGCTCCTTGTTTGGGAAGCGAGTGGGAGGGGAGCAGGCCAAGGGGCTATATAACCCTTCAGCTTTCAGCTTCCCTGAACACCGCCCAGAGCAGAGAAGCCCGGCCGAGCACTGTCAGGGTAAGTGGCACGGGCCCAGGGATGTGACTTACAGATTCCAGCGGCTCTCTTATTGCCAAGTATAATCAGATGCCAGCTGCAGGGATTTGGCTGGGCTCATGCACTCTCATGTTTTTGAATGAAGATTGTACTATTAAATGATGTTAGCTTTTAACTCAAATTATCTATTAAAGACAAGGCTAATATGGAGCTGGGTGTGGGGGAGGAGGTGAAGAGGAATATGGAATGAAATTTTTTTGATGCATGTCATCTGTAAAATCTGTTTATACTATACAACAGCCCAAATCTTGCAGCAAGTCATTACAGGCATGCAGTCCAGCTGTTTGCCACAGGTTATACATTTACTTATATTTAGGAACTGGAAACTCTGTGATTTGTTTGTGGTTCAGATTTGGTAGGAGTGGTGGGGTTCATTAGATTGTATTTTTGGTGCAGCTAAGGTGTCTGGAAGTGGATTTTAGAAGTGAATAGAGGGTTATGGTCTAGTCTTTGATTTTGGCTGGATTTGTGTATTTGTTTCTGGGTTCCTCTGGTTCCAATTGGTAGTGTCTTGGGTGGAAAGGTTATGTTTCTCCAGCGTGTGTGTGAGCGGACGTTTTAGGATGTGCATGGTTTGCAGCGGAGTGCAATGGGCAGGCGGCCAGCTGAATCGTCCTCTGCAAAGGGGGAGGGTGCAGAATATACATCTGACAGCTGTGTGTGTCTCGGCCTACGGGGCGTCTGGTTTGCATTTCTCTCAGCCTAAAGTTCCCCTCAGGCTGGCGAAGTGGGCATGACTGTGGAACCAACTCTGCCACTCCACGCTGAATTTAGCTTTCAATCACGGTTTGGCTGTGCTTCAGCCTGGGCTGGCGTTTTCACGCTGAGATTTTTCTTTCCATTTTGTGATTCATGACTAAATATGGTTTGCGTTTCAAGTCCTACGAGCTGGGAACTGTAACGTTTTTCTCCTCCACCCCCTCCCACTAACTACTCATTTTTGGCACAAGACGCACTCTATTCGGTTGGAGCAAACCCCCTGACCGGGGTGGAGTTCCAAAAGCAGACATTCGCGTGTGTTTTACCTAATTAGGAAATGATTTGCTCCAAACTCAGCTTCTCATTCAGGTTAGACAAGAGTTGTAAACCACTGAGCCCTGCTCCTCTCTTCCTGGAACACAAAGATTTCTTCTCTAATGGCAGTTTACATTTTAGAGATTATAAAACTCCTCCTGGACATTTTTTTTTGCCAAATAAAAATACATTTTACTGAATTTTGTGATTTCTCTGCATATTTACTGATGCAGATGCTTTGTTTGCCATAGATCAATCACACCCCCAAGTCCTTCTTGCCCCCCAAAAATGGGGTATTAAGAATATCCCTGTATTTACGGTGCTTTTACCTCCTCATTTTCAGAGACCATCCTAATCCCAAATATTTCATCCTTTTTTTAGCTCTTATTTTCGGTTTGGAAAGTTTGCCTGGCACTTTCACAGAGCCTGCTGATCTCCTTGGTGCTGGCTGCCTCTGACAAATACCCCAGTCACTTAGTTCTTCTTCCAGCTTGTCTCCCTTACAGCTTTCACCTCTCTTCTAGCGTCTTAATCTGCTAGGGAAGAAGCCAAATCACATAAATGCTAACCAAAATTCAGTGTCTAGAGAGGGGAGGAAAGGGTGGGAAAGGAAAAGACAAGCCATTTAGAAGTCCTGTTTTCCATTCTTGCATTCGGAATCCGCAAGTGGAAGATTTCCATTCTGCCTGGAGCTAGTGTGGAAAGGAAGCGAAGACACTAGAAATGGGGAAAGGAGACAAAGAATAGGCATTTTTAAAAAGATCTGTATAATAATAATTTTACAATAATATTAATAGTAATAATGAAACACATTTATTGAGAACTCAATGTGTGAGCCACTATAGTTTTAAATGCTTTAAAATGTTTTTAATCCCCCTAAGAACTCTAGGAGGTGTATACCAATATTAATGCTATCCTGTAGATAAGGATAGTGAGATTTAGAGAAGTTAAATAACTTTCCTAAGTCGCAAAGCTTGTTAGAGGTGGAGCCCTGATTCAAATACAGACAGACTGATGCCAGAGCCCAAGCTTGTAGTCATGATGCTCTGTAATCTCCATTGTCCTTACTTTACCAGTTTGGGAAACAGGTAAATCATTAACTCCCTGAGTCTCAGTTTCCTAATCTGTCAGTTGGAAATAATATTACATGCCTTGGATTTTGCAAAGGGTTATACACTATGAGGCACTGCTACGGTAGGTCTAGGCATTGGGAAAGATGGCCTCGTGGAAACAGTCTGGCAGAACTCCAAGTGCTATAGCTTTTTTCTTGTCCTAATTCCCAGAGATTTTCTTAGCAGAGTTGCCTTTTAGACCCATGTAGGCATGCACTGAGTTTACCTATATAAAAGAAGAATCTTCCCCACCTGAAATCCTAATCAAGTTCTCAATGCCAGGCAGAGAAATCTAGGTGTTCGTCTCTCTAAAGGCTATTTCTCCTTAATTTTGCTTGGAAAATGGAAGGGACCCTGAACTGGAAAACAAGAGGCACCTGGGGGTCAAGGGGATCTGAGCTCAGTTTCGAGTTTTGCCTCTTATGCCCTTTGTGCCCTTGAGAAAGTCACTGGCCCCTGGTTTTCTCTAATTTATAAAAATGAGATTATTGGGTAAAAATGTTCTTCAGTAAGCTTTCAATTTCCCAAATATATAAGTATATATTTCTAATCCAGCCTTTCAAGTTTTTTCAAAATATCTAAGCATAAGAATGGGCTATTTAAAATAAATTGTTTTATAACTGAAGCAATGCAAGATAATTCAGAAAGTTTAGAAAATATTAGAAAACCCAGAGAAGAAAAATTAAAACATCTGTAAAACCCACTTCTCCAATATAACACCAGGCGTCAACATCTTGGGAAATATGATTACATTTTTTTTTTGCAATGAAAATAAAGTTTTAATGTGATCATAAAGGTTTACTTTCTCTAACCTATTGTTCTTATGTAAGGATATAGCTTTAGCTTATCCTTTAATTTTATCCTTTTAATGGCAGCACAATATTCTACTACAGGATACATAGTTCATCAGATTTATTTTCTCTTGTTGACCTTTTAAGTATTCTAGACAGTGAATTTTATTTATGGAGAATAATTATGGCCCTTAAATTTTAAACACATTCCTAGAAAATTTTTAAGCGTTCTAATGCTTTTCTTAAGGTAAAATAGCAGTTCCAAGGAGCCAAAAGAGATTTTTAAAAATAAACATTTTACCTTAAACATTTTCAACAGTCCAAAATTTTCATATGCCCATCCCTCCAAAATCTACCGTTTAGAAAAAAAAAAAATTGTTATAAAATATCTAGAAAAATGTGCTTGGATGAATTCAGACAACAAATTCTAGTTACTTCTTTGACATATGGCAAGCAACTTGTCCCTGTGAAGATCTGGTCTCACATAGTCTGGTATGCCCATCTGTTCCCTGGAGTTTGTCGATCTGATTCATTCACTTAGTCCATCTTTAAAGGGCCGTGCTAAGGGCCAGTCGTATGTTACAGTTTCAACCTATAAGAAGTTCGCAGTCAAATGAAGAAGTTCGCATTTACCGCATTTACTTGAGGTAAATGCTGTGCTAGATAAGGGTCTGCAGAGGACAGCACTCTAGGAAGACAGAGGAGGGCCCCCAACCCAGCTGGGAGGGTGGGAGTGGTCAGGTGAGCACCACAGCTGCTCAGTCACAGCTGGGCCAGCTTCCTCCCTGTTTCCTGCAGGACCCTGTGAGGAAGCTCCAGCAGCCATGTGTGAAGAAGAGGACAGCACCGCCCTGGTGTGTGACAATGGCTCTGGGCTCTGTAAGGCCGGCTTCGCTGGGGATGATGCTCCCAGGGCTGTTTTCCCTTCCATTGTGGGCCGTCCCAGGCATCAGGTGAGCAAACTTCTGATGGAACAGGGAGAATAGGACTATGGATTAGGTCCCTCCATGTCCATGAGTCTCCACGGATTGTCCATCACTCTCTGCCCACAGGTTACGTAACCTTGTTAAAAATATGCTTCCTAGATTTGATGTCCCTGAATAAGCGCCCATTTCATATAAACTGTAAACAGTCTCTCAGAAAAAGTCCGCCTCTTTGCCACATATCCTTTTTTTTGTTGTTGTTAAGGGCAGGGCTAGTGGTGACGGAGGTCATGGTGACTTGTAGTCAAACAGCCTTTTTTAAAAAAAACTTTATATATTGCTGTAACATATATATAACTCAAAAGTTCCCATTTTAACTTCTTTCAAGTGTACAATTCAGTGGTATTAATTACATTCGCAATATTGTGCTACCATCACCACCATCCGTTATCCAAACTCATATGTCCTTTTTGTCTAACATAGTCATCATCACCACCATCATCATCATCAGAAATACTTATTATGCATTACCCTGATGTATATAACATAACTACTCTTTGGAAAGAAACAATAAAAGCCTAGGTCCTTCACCCTCATAGAGTTGATGTTAGATGAAAATAAGCATTGTTACCAAATATAATTCTACATAATGTTAGCTGCCAGCAAAATATATCTGGATAGCCTTATGGTATTTGAGCCAATCTGACTGATGTTTACAGCTCTCAGTTGGGCTTACATTCACAAGAATATCTAATAGAAGCCTCCATTCCCTAGTGAATGAAATCTTTCTTTTTGTTGAACTGAAAGCAATGGAGAGACTTTGCACAAGCCATTGCTTTGTGGGCCTAAAGCAACTATGGCAGTTTTGCGATCCAGTGCAATTTAAAATCCTGTTAAGAGAATCCTCTTTCCTTGTTTTATTATCATCTTTCTAAGTTTGACCTTAATGATGAAAAAAAGAGCACCTGACCAGCTCAGGCAAATGTTTTAATAGCTGGTTGGTACCCACTTATCCATTAGAAACTAAGACCCAAGTGGCCATTTGTGGATGTATGGTTGGAATATAATAGTTATAGCTCTTGGGTAGGTAACAACTTTAAAAGTACAGTTTGAAGGATTTATAAGAGGCAAAATGCCATTTGAATAATACGTACAAGGTTCATACATTCCTTCAACAAATAAAATAGTGAGTGTCAAATATGTGCCAGGTGATTTTCTATAGCGGAGAACAAGATAAACATGATCTCTGCCCTAACAGTTTATCCTGGAGCACAGAAGATAAAAAACACAATAGAAAGTTGCCTTACCAACAGGATCTCTAGCTATTTGAAGGCTGAATCAGGCCTGTTTCAAATCAGTTGAGATGATGTTTAAGGTCATAGCGACAGTAAATCACATTGTACTGCTGCTGATCCCCAAAGAGGAAGCTTTCAAACCCTTAGTGATTTGACTGCAATCAGTTCGAAAGTTGGGGGAAAGGCTGACTCTTCATGTGTTGAACTTTTTTAGGGGGTGATGGTGGGAATGGGTCAAAAAGACAGCTACGTGGGAGATGAAGCGCAAAGCAAAAGAGGAATCCTAACCTTGAAGTACCCGATAGAACACGGCATCATCACCAACTGGGACGACATGGAAAAGGTACTGGGAGGTTCTCAGCAGGTTGAGCCCTCCCAGGCATGATTCCCATGGCTGCTGACTCAAAACCTCACAAGATGGCCACCAAAATTAACCAGCTCACATAAAGAAAACAAAACAAAACAAAAATTTTTTTTTTTTTTTCAAAACAAAATTTATAGATTGCATTGCTCTGTTGTACTTTCACTCATTGGTGTTTATTCTGGATTATTACTACCTGAAAAAAAAAAGCCTAAAATGTTTTTTGAACCCATGCTTGACAGGGATAATGAGCTAATTGGAGGGAGACAGTTTTGCAGGTTAGAGCAGTAGCCTTTTGCCAATAGTGGGAATTAATAGTTTGTGGCTCAGGCTAACTGGATGTCCTCCTAGGACAAGCATCCTCCAAGCAGCAGCCTAGAGAATAACTCTCCCTTTCATTTTCATCAGAGGCTGCGTGGCTACCGCCTCAGTGCAACACTGCTCAAGAGGAGTTAAAGAGCTAGGAATAGACTTAACCCACTCATTCTTGACTTTTCATTAATTAGCGCAGAGACTATAAAAAGAAGGACTTATAATCTTGTGAATTTAGTACATTCTTGAATGCCCCTCAAATTTTTGAAGCACAATAGCAGCTAACAAAAGTTTTCAAATAAATATTTTTAAAATGATCTCTTCTGTGTTGCATTGAGGTCTTTATCTCCCAGTCTGATATAAAAGAACTAATGAAGAGGAGAGTTAAATCCTAGGATCCTGATATTTGTTATTAAGCACCACAGAAATACCAGTGATAGAGAAAAAGCAGAAGAAATGGTGATAAAATGGAAATTCTAAATCTGAAAAAGTGACAAAATTTTGAAAATGCAGCAAAATATATTAGAGATTGCTTTAATTCTGGTTGAACCTGATATTTCTGGTGCTAGTGGAGAATTTTCAGGCTTTTAACAATTCTTTTTAGTTAATTTAGCCCTTTTTATTTTATAATGACTTATTCTTTTTGGCATTCAGGAATTAAAGAGGGTGCTTGCTGATAAAGCAAACACGTGTGTCCAAAGTACATGAACACAAATACACTATATGCGGGCATTGGCTTTTTTGGAAACGTGAAGTCCAAAATCTGACCCATATGAATGCAAGGTTCAGACAGTGCTAAGAGACAGGCTCCTCCCAGCCCTGGAGGGCCAAGCAGGAATGGAGGCAAGAGGCAGCGAGACCTGCCCTCTTGATCACCTTAATCTGCAGAGGGCAGTTTGCCTAGAAGCAGTAAGAATGGCAAATAAGTTTTCAGTTCAGCTTCATTCATTTATTCAATTATTTGTCCTCTTATTTAGTAAATTAAGTCATTTTTCATAAATCTTCTCCAAAATGGAAGGAGAAGGTAAAGAAGGTGATTTGAGTGGTAATGGCATTCAGTTGGTGTCTGGAACTGGGCTGAATAGTGACTCCAGGATAACTTCTTTAATGATCACAAAAACCCAGTGAGATATATACACTAATGATTTTCAGTCCCATATTACTTATAGTGAGACTGAAGCTGAGAAGGGTCAAAACTTGCCTAATGCTTTTACAACCATGAAGTGGCAGAGCTGGGATTTGAACCCAAGTTTGACTCCAGAGTCTGTGCCCTTAACCACATGGTACCCTGCCTCATAGACCTGGGCTCAGGTTTTTGCTCAGTCACTTGCTAGATGTGAATCCTTGGGTAAGTCACTAAAATTCTTTGTGCTTCAGTCTCTGCATTCATAAAATGGGGCCACATAATGAGTACTTGCAACCTTTAGTTTAGCCTGGTTTCATTTTGCTCATTCTGCTCCCTTTTCGGGGTCTGCCCCACAACACCACATCACTGTGTTTCTCCTCTTTCCCCTTGATTCCCTGCTAGATCTGGCATCACTCTTTCTACAATGAGCTGCGTGTTGCCCCTGAAGAGCATCCAACACTGCTCACCGAGGCTCCCCTGAACCCCAAGGCCAATCGGGAGAAAATGACCCAGGTAAATATCCACCCAGGACCCAGGCATGGAATGATGGTAGATGGCTTCTCCCGTTGGTTTGGGGAAGTCCTGATTGGAAGGGGTTCTGCAGGACACCTGAGATAAGACCCTAACAGACAGACTACCATCAGGCTGGTAACTGTCCAGGAACTCAGAGATTCCAAAGAGTAGGAACAACTTGATGGCACTCAAATCCTCACTGCAGGAACTGGCCCTTTGGCCTTCTAGGTTAATTGGAAATTTAGAAGATTTAATTGAGGAGGTGACATGTGTGAGTTGAAAACTTCTAAGGAGAAGTCATTTTAAAATACATTATAATATATGGTGAGAAAATCTGGTTCTGGAGTTAGATTAGGTTTGAAAACTGAATCTGACAATTATCAACCATGTGAACTTAAAGAACCCACTTAATTTCTCAGAGCCGTGGTTTCCTTTTCTAGACATTGGGGATAATAGTACTATAATTTGTCAAAAGATTGATGTGAAGATTAATGAGACAATATGATAAATGTGTATTATGGTGCTTGATATAATAAACATTCAATAATCGTGTTATTGTTGTTATTGTTACTTCTCTGAGGCTTAGAAGTCTTTGCTTCAGTGGACCATCCAGTCCACTAGTCAAGATGGTTTCTAGTGTGGATGAGCTATTAACTAATAGCACCTACTATCAAGTTAATCCTTGCTATGGGCAAGCACTGAGCTAAGTGTTTCTCATGCATTGTCTCATTAAATCCTAACAAAAGCTTTGGGAGGCAAGAACTATTTTTATCCTGATTATATAGATTAAGAAATCCAGACTTGGATACATTAGGTGGTTTTTCCCAAGGTTGCACAGCTTGGGAATGGACCCACGATCTTCCAGCCTTGGAGAAGACTAAATGTAAATACTGGAGGACATTTACCTCAGAAGCATTTTTGGTACTTATATAGACACATAAGTATAATATGAAGTCTATACTAGTCAGCAACTACTTTGGTGAATACTCCCAGGTCGCATTCAGCCTGGCCAGCTCCTGTGTGCACTGCCTCCTCCTCTCCACATCCTGTCAGGTCACCATGTGATGGACTTCCCACTCACACCTCCATTTCTCCTCTTTGAGTAACCAGCACTGCCCTGGCCTTCCTTACCTTTGTCTCTTCTGCCGAGAACCAGGCAGGCGCACCTGCATTCATCAACAAGGCACACTCCCTGGAATATTCTTTGTAAGATTGGCAAATGTTACTAACTTAGCTCTTTGGATTGCCTTGCAGATTATGTTTGAGACATTCAATGTCCCAGCCATGTATGTGGCTATTCAGGCTGTGCTGTCCCTCTATGCCTCTGGACGTACAACTGGTAGGTGGCTGCGAGGAGTGGGGAACCTTGATTGAATACATTGCCAGTTATGGGATATGACGATTATAAACATGTGGGTTGTGATGGACTGGGAGTTTGTTGGAATTCACATTTCTGGTACCAGATAAAAGATCTCCTTTTCACTAGAAAAATAAGCCCTTGACTTCATATTTCTAGCAGGACTTACTATATTATTGTGCTCTTTTAGCTATTCCTTTTTATCATCTTCCCCAAGCCCTGCCCTACCTCTCCTGTCTATTAAATACCCTCTTTCTTCCCTTTCAAATAAGATGCTTAGAAATCCCTCCTTCCCCAAGACTTCCTTCTGCTGAACCAGCAAGTGACCACACTCCAATTGCAGAGGTGATTTTTTTCATGCCCAATTGTTTCCCAGGCATCGTGCTGGACTCTGGGGATGGTGTCACCCACAACGTGCCCATCTATGAGGGCTATGCCCTGCCCCACGCCATCATGCGTCTAGACCTGGCTGGCCGAGATCTCACCGACTACCTCATGAAGATCCTGACTGAGCGGGGCTATTCCTTCGTGACTACTGGTGAGACCTGGAAGAGATAAAAGGAAGTGGGTGCTGGAGCAGTGAGCTCCTCAGAGTAACTTGCAGGACCACGGGGACTCTGGAAGAAGACAGGAGTCTCTAGAATGGCAAGGCCTGACTCTAATGTAACACAGGACAAAACACAACCTTTCTTGCTGCGTAAAATTATAAAATGATTGTGTTATTTCCTTGAGGAGAACAGTTATAGCCATTTAATATTACGAGACAGCTAGAGTTGTATTATTTGATGATTTTTAATCCCCTCTGTTCACAAATAGAAAAGAGTATAGAGACCAAAGATAATGTGGTGTGTTGTTGACAATCTTTGGGGACATCTAGATAGGGCTTGGGCCCAGCTCTCCATTCACTAGCTACGTAACCTTGGACAAGTTACCCAACCTCACCAAGCCATAGTCTCTTCATCTGTAAGATTGGCATAATAATAGACCCTATCTCAAGTAATTATTGTGAGAATTAAATGAGAAAATACATGTGAAGTGCCTGGCACAGAGTAAGTATTGAATAACTTCACCTATTATTAATACCAGCCCAGCAGGCAGTGACAAATGTATCTTGAAGCTGATGCCACCTAAGCTCCTTCCACAACAGGGCAGTGTCAACATTATTGGAGACATTGGTTGGTCCTCAGCAACCATGTTTCTAGCTGCCCTCTCCTTACTATTTTGGTATTGTCCAAATGTTTGGGTTTTTTGATATGCCCGAGGCTTACTGTAGACTCCTTTTTGATCCCTGAAGATGTTAAATTCTCCCTTTAAGGTAGAGAGTTGAATTAATTCCATTCCTCTTCTACTCTCCACAAAGAATCCCAAGACACCCCCAAAATATTCCAGGGACTCAGAAGTAACTCATAGCTTAACATTTCAGAGTGCAGCAGCCTGGAAAGTATCTGCCTGCCCACTTCCTCCACATCTCCTTCAATATACATCCCTGGAGCCTTCTGGAATAGCACTGGTCTTGAGCCAGCCTGCCTTTTCCTAGAAGGTGATGAATGTGTCAAATGTTTGAGCTGGAATTTACCAGCGCCAGGCAACAGGCTCTGAGGTTTTACAAAACTGTAGGGCCCTCTGACGAGCTGATACAAAGACTTCCTCAACAACTGAATCCAATATAACAATAAAACAATTATACCAGAGATTGAGTCATTACAAAAAATTATTGTACAAGAGGAATTCCTGCTCTGCTCTTTTCTGTGGCTAGCTCATTTTAATACTGCCATGCATTTTCCAAACACTATTCATTAAGGACCTACTATGTGTGAGGCACTTTGCTAGGGACAGATGTGGTTCCATAGTGAACCTACAATTTAATCATCACCATGGATTTTAGATGGCAGACTTCTACACTTCTTTGAAGGGACATGTCATGTGGGAGAGATTGAAGAAAGGGAGGTACAAACCCTAACATTTGCCATGATGTTTGCATCTCTTTGCAGCTGAGCGTGAGATTGTCCGGGACATCAAGGAGAAATTGTGCTATGTAGCTCTGGACTTTGAAAATGAGATGGCCACTGCTGCCTCCTCCTCCTCCCTTGAGAAGAGCTATGAGCTGCCTGATGGACAGGTGATCACCATCGGAAATGAGCGCTTCCGCTGTCCAGAGACTCTGTTCCAGCCATCTTTCATCGGTAGGCAACATGTGTCCCTTCCCTGGGAAGGGAGAGCAGCCTATTCTTCTTCATCCAGCCAGCAGGATGCATCCTTGGTTGCCTGAGTCATTCTGCACATCAGGCATTGGCAGCGGTTTCTAAACCAGGGCAAGGGAAAAACTGTCTTGTTTTTAAGGTGGGAGCTCTTAAGGAGACCTGGAAAGGGGGGTTTCCTCTCTAGGAAAACACTAATTATATATATTATAGTCAAATCAAAAGATTTCTTAGTGCATGGTGAAAGAATCAAATATTGTCTCCACTTAGGACATGGCGAAACCATTGGAATGGGGTGGAGTGGGCATGCTGAGGGTTTGGGAATGGTAGGGGAGAGTAAATGGAAGAGCACCTAACGTGCCTGCGACCTCATTAATGTTGACCTTGGGAGACAGGTTAGCATAATTGCTTACAGAGGGCAGGCTCTGGGAGGTGGGGAGTCTGGGTTTTAATCTTATTCCACCATGTTTTATTTTTGTGATTTGGGGAAAGTGACTTAATGGGAATTATAATAGTACTTATGTTATAGAGTGACTCTGAGAAAGACATGAGAAGTGTAGAGCACTTGGCCCAGTGCCTGGCAAACAATAAGTATTAGATATTGTTAGTAATTAATAATAAGACATTATTATTATTACTGTTATTTCTATTATTGTTACATCACAGTTCTGCAAAAGATGAAGGGCCAACCAGAGTTCTCAAAAGACCCACATGAGAAATTTTAAAAAGTTCAGATGAAAAAAATGATCAGGATTGAAGAAAAATGAGCCTTTATCCAATTAGGATGAAACATTTTTCTGAAAGTTCAATACCATTTAGCTTTCAGTGGTACATACAAGGCAATAGCCAAAGAGAGGATTGGAGGGTTCTGACCAATGGCAGTGACATTGGCTCAGTTAGAACCTTCTACAGGGAGTCGGAAGGCTATCACCATTATTTGAACCACACACACTCATAAGTGTATTAAAAAATGAATGGCATTTTATTGTAGCCTCACCCTGGAGATGCTGCAGCAGGGCTCCCTCATTAGGTAGAGGACTCTAGCATAGGTATTTCTGGATTGTCATGCCTGCCTAGCTTAAGTCCATAGTAAGGTAATCCATTCGCTCAAGTCTGGTCTTGCATGTCTAACCTGGGTTTTAACCCCACCCAAAGACCATGGCCTGGGTCTCTTTTCCAGGGATGGAATCTGCTGGCATCCATGAAACCACCTACAACAGCATCATGAAGTGTGATATTGACATCAGGAAGGACCTCTATGCTAACAATGTCCTCTCAGGGGGCACCACCATGTACCCCGGCATTGCTGACCGGATGCAGAAGGAGATCACGGCCCTAGCGCCCAGCACCATGAAGATCAAGGTACAGATCAGTGACGGGCCCCTGGCCATGCCACCCGCGGTGCCAGCTCCATCACAAGATGTGAAGGACTCTTCAGAGGCCACCTCTTGGTCACATGTGCCCATGAGTTCTTGGGCTAGGCAGTGGGTGAAAAACCCACAATGTGTTAAAATTTACATGTCAATCTAGTTCACAAGAGAAGCTGAATTATTTTGCACAAAATTCAATATATAATCAACCTTATTCATTGGCTACTTTCAGCAGCTGCAAAAAAAAAGGTCAACAGAGCTCCCCACACATTCACATCTTTTTATTTTTGTCTTTTTTTACATAGATTTTTTTTTTATTAGAGAAGTTATAGGTTTAGAGAAAAATCATGCAGATAATAGAGTTCCCATATATGCTCCACATCCTTTAGATATATATATGTGTGTGTGTGTGTGTGTAGTAGCTGTTTGTCCTCATTACAAAAACAGTTCATCTCTCATCTGGAACATTTTAAAAATACAGATGAGCAGTATTTATTTTGGAAGCAGTCTAAACACCATGGACTGTGGATTTAGTAGCTTATCCTCCTTTTCCACTACTAACCATGACCACATTTCAGTGGCCAGGAATTCGAATTTTATCTTTGTCTCTCTGACACACCTTTTGATATGGTCCTCAAAAGCACACAGTGACTCCAGATGACCCAGCTCAGTTTCCTGAGCCATCCGGTGCCCCTACCCTGTGGGAGTTTTGAGTCCAAGTGAAGAGACCTCACAGATGAAATGGGGATCATTCTTTGGGGGCAAACTGTACATGTGGCTGGGGACATCTCAGAACTATCCCGCTATCTGAAATCAGAAGGCCAGGCTGAGACCCGTTGACCCACAGGGAGCAGGGGAAGGGATGATTCCAGGGCAGCTCAGACATGTAAGAACCAGCCACAACAGCATGTGAATTCTCTGTGATTCACACTCTCTTCTTTTTGTTTGTATTTATTATTAATTTTGGAGATGGTGTGCAGCTAACATAACTACAGGGGATGTGCTAGTTTGACACATGCGCTCTCCCCAGTGCAGGATGTGGGGAATCCTGTCCTGAAAGACTGCAGGGTGAGATGAGAGGAACTGATCTGGGAAGGATCTGTTTCTTGGGTGCCTCTCCAATCAGCTTTTGTCTTCTCTTCTCCCCACACTGGAGGGAGGGAGATGAAACCAGATGCCATAGTTACACTACCCAATCTAGGTTAGGGGTAGATTACAGAGAGAGGCCATAGATAGAGCTGGGCCATTCCTAGTTCTCCTAACTTGACTTCTTACATAGAAATGAATGTGGAACTTTGGGTCACAGTGTGGTGAGGGAGTATAGAGAATGGTTAAAAACAGTAAGATAATAACATTAAGATGAAAGTATTAGGGACAACTGAAATTGGAGAGGGGTGTATGGGAACTTTCTGTTCTATCTTTGCAAAATTTCTATAAATCTAAAAATATTCCCAAATAAAAAGTTTATTCCTAAAAATAAAAACAAAACACCTAAGACAGACCTGGGTTTGAACATTGCATCTGACACTTACTGGTGCTTACAATTGGTGTGACCTGGACAAGTGATTTAGACATCTCTCAGCCTCAATTTCCTCATCTGTATAATGGGAGCAATTTAATACTTACTTTTCCAGGTGGTTGTGAGATAATACATGTAATACATGTAATACATGAGATAATACATGTAAAACGCTTAGCCCAGTGCCTGGCACATAGTAAGTGCTCAATAAATGCCAAAGATATTTATTAAAAATAAATGCTTGATCAGAGCTCGAGGGATAAAAAGAAATTAAACCCCCTAACCATAGTTTCAGAAGCACCTTTTTTGTTGGCCCAAAGTGTCCATATGCATTTCTACCCCAAATTTCAAGTCTGGAGTGGAATCTCAAAGTGCCCAACTCTGGCTCTTTCTTGAGATACCACAGTGGTTGGGCCTTATGCCTGGTTCACAGCTCTAGCTCCCAACGCAGCAGTTTGAGTCTCTGTGCCTAAACCATTGACTGATGTAAGAAATATCAGCATGCCCTTGTAAGGCAGCCTCATGCTGTGAGTAAGTCAGTGCGGCTCCCTCCCGGGAGACGAGCCAGGGGGAGCATTCATCCCAACAGGGTACCTAAACCCCTCAGGGCATCTCAGTGGGAGTTCAGAGAGCAGCAGTTGACTTAAGCAGGTGGATGAGCCCTTGTCTAACAAGTGCGGACATGAATGAAAATTTCTGAAATTTCCATTCATGCCAGCACTTAGACAAACTGTTTCTACAGAAAGGGTGTGTCATGCTTAGTTCTGAGGTGGAGCTTGTGGAGATCAGAGGCATGTCAGGACTCTTGAGTGGAGATCATGGCAGAATTTGGGGCCAATTTCCAGTTTATCCAATAGTAGAGTGACTGCGGTAGAGGTATTGCAGCTAATGTGGAAGAGATCTTGGTGAAGGAGGCCAAAAACAAAGTAGGTGCTCATTGAAAAATCTCTAAATCAGTGGCCTCTCCGCTCCCCTCTGGCATCTAACAACCAACCCCGTCTCTGCTTTACTTGGAATAGCTGTCGAGCCACGAAACTCAGACCATAGCAGAACCCTGCTCCTAGGGCACTAAATGACCCTCCTTTCTCTTCTTCACCAACAGATCATTGCCCCTCCGGAGCGCAAGTACTCTGTCTGGATCGGAGGCTCCATCCTGGCCTCCCTGTCCACCTTCCAGCAGATGTGGATCAGCAAACAGGAGTACGATGAAGCCGGGCCCTCCATTGTCCACCGCAAATGCTTCTAAAACACTTCCCTGCGCTCTGTATCTAGCACACAACTGTGAATGTTTTGTGGAATAACACCTTCAGTTCCTCTCCAAATCATTCCTAGCCAAAGCTCTGACTGGTTACCTATGTGTTTTTTAAATAAATCTGAAATATGCTACCCGTAACTTGTGGTGTGGGGCTCTGAACAACGCCCGGCTTACTGCTTATTTGTGTTAGGTTGCGCTCGCCTGTTAGAAGGCGGCTCCCTCTAGTGGCTCAACCGGAAACGACACAACGGGGATGGTTTCCCAGGCACATTACCACATTAACAGGGCAGGTGCCTCCTAAGAGCAGTAAGCAGAAAAATATAAGAACATGTTGGAGAATAAAAATAAATAAATATGGACTAAAGTGTATCAGTACCATAATATATACTGACTTCACAATTGTCCAAATGATTATCTTACTTGGCAAACTTAATAACCCCAGTACTGGTAGCCTGATTGGTTAAACCAAAAACATCCCTCTATCTATCTACTATCTATCCATCTATCATCTATCTATCTATCATCTATCTATCTATCTATCATCTATCTATCTATCTATCTATATCTATCTATCTATCTATCTATCTATCTATCTATCTATCTATCTATCTATCATCTATCTATCTATCTATCATCAACTACACACATACACACTAAAAGAAAGTATGACTTTTAAATCGGGGAAACATGGTATTTTTGGAACATTGGGAAACACTGCCCTCGAATCTCACTATACACCTGGACCAGCTGTTTCCCATCTCCTGATCACTGACTGTCTGAAAAGGATTTTATGAATATATATTAACATCAGTTGGGATGGGAGTGACAACAGTACTTCCCAAGGACATTATACTAAGCATTTTGTGCATATTATCTTATTTGTTTTTCAGAACTACGTGGGGGAAAACATCACTCTTATAGAGGAGGAAACAAAGTTTGCTCCAGAATGCAATTAATTGGGGGAGCTGCCAACTTCAGCTGTGTTAGTCTCAAAGCCCTTTTCTGCCCACACTATTCACCACCCTCAACAGCTCTCCAGCAGGGCACTGCTTGTCCTCCAGTGTGTAGATCACTGAGTGAAGCCACAATCCACTGGATGTTCCAGGAGTAAGGGATCTCTGTCTATGGCAGTGCCTTGCTGTGGAGACCCTGGAATCCAGGATTCAGCTCCTGTGTGGGACAGAAAACCCGATCTTCTGGTACTCTCTGGTCCTGTCAACTTGTAGACAGGTAACCAGGAGCAATACCACAAATAATAACAGTTGACTTGTACTGGGTGCCTGCCATGTGCCATTTACTAGACCAAGCTCTTTATATTATGGTCTCATTTTATATTCACTACAGCCCTAAGAATTTGGTGGTGTTACTGCCTTTTTACAGATGGGGAAACTGAGGCTTCAAGTGGTTAAGGAATCCAAACCCATACTCATAACGATTAGGCCAGCATTTCTCAAAGAAGAGACCACACAGATGAACCTCATCCGGGGCTCATTTTAAGTGGGCAGATTCCTGGACCACACCTAAAGACTGCCAAGCTAGAATTCTGGAGCTGAGGGCTGGGAACTTGAGTTTTAAACAGATTTCCTGGTGATTCTTATGCACAAGAAAATTTGAGAACCATTGTAGTATGCTATGATTGAAGGAAATTTTCCAGCTGCAAATTAGTACTTTCCAGGTAAGGGTGCTCCACACCTGAAAGACTTAAATTTAAGGATTAGTGAACAGATTCTTGAGAACAGATCACTTTCTTAATCTAGGCAAAAATCACCCACTATTTCCATCACAGTTTACTTAAAATAGTCTGTTGTACTGTTGTACTTTACATTAACCACCAGAGGGCATGCACTCTTTGATAAATAGGCGCTTGGACTAGTTTCTCGAGAATTTGAAGCAGGCATGTCCAGAGGCAAACATCAGGAAATCCAGAAGCACCCATTGGATGTACATTAATGAAATACTTCTTACTTGTCCACCACCCAGCTGCAGTGCCCAGGCAGACGCTGAACCTTCTTCTCATAGATGAATAATTCTTCCTCGTGATTCTCCACAGTGCCCGGTTATTTAAAGTGGCAGAATCTGTTGGTGAGCTTCATAGGAATCTTCAGAGGAGATAAAACCACCAACAAATAGGCCTTGCTACCTCCTGAATTGTCTTCTCTCTCCTAGCAATAACAAATGAGACTAAAAGCTCAGGAGCCTCCTTCCTCTTCTGTGACTGTCAGTTTTCCCATGACAGGCTTAAGCAAGAAATTCCTGAAGGCCACGTGGGTTTCTAACAACACCAACCCACAATTAAATAGCCTTGTGCTGTGGGTGGATGCGTGGAAGGAGACATTAATTATTTTTAAAAAACAAATAATTCTCTATCGTCAGCGTGGCATCATTTGTGCAGCCAGGCTGTGCTCGAGTCTCCTTGGTAGACTTTCCAACATAGAACAACCTGAAGAAGGATTTCTGGTTGTATTAAGGGAGGAGGCTGTCTAGGCCAACACACACTCACGGGCTGACCAGAAGCCATTGTGTGACTAAGCCTATTTTAAAAGATATGATTAAAAACAACTTGTGACGTGGTTCTTCCAAACAGAGCATGAAAACTTTTTCTGTACATTCTTAGCATCAAGTAAATGTTTATTCACAGGAGAGCCAAGTCGATTCAAGTAATGTTTGAAGAGTGCTTACTACGCGCTAAGACAGGGATAATTGTGCAATTTGTAAAGAGTTCTGCCTAGAAGGAGCTTACAGCCTAGTGAGGAAGACAAACAAGCAGATAAGGCACATTGTAAGGGTTACAAAAGGGAAATAAATGAGGTAAGGAATCTTGTCTCTACTGAGGACTCTAAACTGGGCCAGAGGCTCAGAGACGGCCTCCCTGAGGAGGTCAATGGAAGCTGAAAGAATGGGTAAGAGTTAATTAGGCAAAAAAAAAAAAAAAAAAAGTGGAGTGAGTTTGCAATTTGGGGAAGGGGATGTAGAGCACACAGGGGAAACGTACCAGAAGTGTGACTCTGACTTGACTATAATTTTCCAAGGTAAGATATATAACATTTTCTCTGTGAAATGTCTGCCTTGAAATCAGACACCAATTACAAGCAATTAAGGCAATTCTGAGCTAGAAATTTGGTATCTCTGGTTCATTTGCCATTCTTGAGCATTTCATCTCATCTTGCAGGTTAATTAAATTCTTCATCTCATTTTCAGAAATGTATCTGGGAAATGAAAACCCAAACACTATCACCACTTGTGCTAATTTGTTTGTGATGGCTTCAGCTATTCCAGAATGTTCTCCATATAGGAATTTCATGCCCCTCAAGGACTGATGGGAATATAAATGTTTGGATTTGCCTGATTGGGTTTGAAACATATCCTATCCTTAAGGAAAACAGGCTCATACATAGTGTAGGTATTGACAGCTTTTCAGAGCAGCCTAAAGCTCAAATGTTCTTAAATTTCCAACCTTGGAGAGAAATATGTGATATTACAGGCAATTCGAATCAAAAGTTCTTTGATATTCTGCTTAGATCATGTCCTTCTATTTTTTTGCCTCCACATTTAGGTTTGTGTGTGTGTATATTTTGCCATGTTAACTATTTTCAAATATACAATTCAGTGCCATTAATTACATTTACAATATTCTGCTACTATTAACACCATCTATTACCAAAATGTTTTCATCACTTAAAACAGAAACTCTATACCCATTAAACAGCAGTTCCTTATTCCCACCCCCCCAGGCTCTGGAAACCTGAATTTGCTTATTCTAGATATTTCATCTAAGTGGAATCATATAATAATTGTCTGTTAGTGTCAGGCATATTTCACTTAGCCTAACATTTTCAAGGTTTGTCCATGTTGTAGCTCTATCAGGATTTCATTCTTTTTTTTTTTTTTTTAATAGCTGAATACTATTCCATTGTATAGATAGACCACATTTTATCCATTTATCTGTCAATGAACACTTGGGTTGCTTCTACCACATTTAGTTTTGAACCTTATTTCCTCTGTCTTTTCATCAGCTCAATTACTTCCTCCTCCTTTAGATCTCTCTGCAAATGCTACAAGCTGAGACTCCTTTAAAAATGGCCTGAAATCATTTAGCTTCAGGCCTTTCTTTATAAAAGGCCATCACCTATTCACATAAAATTATATCAAGCAGCTAAATTTTGCCCCTCTAATTTAGAACAAGTCCTTGTTCTTAAAAAAAAAGTTATTTCGATCTTGACAAAGGCCTGGGATTGGTTTCTACAACAACAAGCATGTTGAGAGTGAGTTTTAGAAGCCATTTGTATCTTAGTCAACACTGATTTCATCATTAAAAATTTGACTTTAAAAGAAATAAGTTAATAATGCATGCCTTTGGAAAAAAATTCTACAAGCACAACATTTTATTGCTGAGAGTAACCTGCTTAATTATGTAATCTGCATATATCCTTTCTGAAGATCTCAAAAGTGAGATAACTTGCCCACGGCCTCATTCAAAGTCAGGAATAGAGGGATGTCCTCTATTTACTTTGCTGTCACTGTGCATCAGCCTTTATCTTAGAGGGAAACATAATGGTGCTTATTCACTGAACAATCTGTAAGTGCTTTTTCTCCTGAAAAACTGCAGAGTGGAATTTTTAAACATCCTCTTCAGACCCAAGAATATGGCTATACCATTCATTCCATGGGTACTTCCTGGAACCGCTACCCCTCACCCCACCCCCGCCCAATGACTAATTCTAGTAACCAATTTCGATTTTTCACAGTTAACTCGTTTATCTGATGCAGATTCAAATCACTGGTAAACATCCTTGACAAAAAAAAATCTTATTATCTCCATGTGCTTTTAGAATGTGTTTTGATATAAATAATACCACCAATTACTTCAAACAAACAAATCAAATAAAATCGGTGTGCAATTCTTTTAATCCACTCTCCTTTCCCCAGGGTCCATCTGTTTTCTCCTCCTCATCCTCTGCATATCCCTACCTCTCCTACCCCAATCCCACCCCATCCAAATTCTGACAAACCACAGTGACAGACCTTAAGAATATAAAGAGCTTCCTTTCTAGATAATGTTTTCTCCCCAGGATTCTCTTGATCTTTTCCATTTTTTAAATCTCTCCTTTGGTTATTCAAACATATGCATTGTGGTAGTTTGAGACTGTGTTTTTCCCAGAAAATCATGTTCTTAAAGGTGGCCCATTTTTCTGGGTGTGAACCTTTTGTGGGTGGGATCTTTTGATTAGGTAACTTCAGTTCAGGGCCTTTGGATTAGGTTACTTCAGTAAGGCGTGGCCCAGGGTGGGTCTTAATTCTCTTACTGGAGTCCTTTAAAAGAGAATGAAAGTCAAAAGAAGATAAAGAACCATGGGCACAGGAAGCTGAAGGCAAAGAAGCCTGGAGTAGGGGGAGTCCAGCAGATGCTTCCATGTGCCTTGCCATGTGACAAAGGAGTCCAGGATCTCCAGCAGCTGGTCTTTGGGGAGAAAGCATCACCTGATGATGCCTTGATTTGGACTTTTTTCTCAGCATCAGAACTGTAAGCTTGTAGGCTAATAAATCCCCATTGTAAAAGCCAACCCATTACTGGTATATTGCTTTTTGTAGCCCAGCAGACTAAAACATACATGGATAGGGATTTTATTGAATTCCCTTAATTATAAAAAACATTATAAAATTGAAAATACTATAATTATAAAACATTATAAAAATATATTGTTTTAATTTTTTTTAAAAAACTTCCTTTTCAAGAAGTTTGTTCTTCCATAAGTTTGACTCCAATACCTAGTATAACTAAATCAATTGGCTGTTCTTTTTTAAAACTATCTTTTAATGAATAATTCCTTAAATCTATTTGAAGGTATTTTAACCCCAGATAAGAAGAAATATAAAATTAGCTATACACATTCTCCTATGAATGTTACTCTTTAATATAATAACTATGGGATCTGAGAAGATTGACAGCAAAGCCTCCAAATGACTGCAAATAGACCAAAAATTAGCTTTTTGGCACTTGCCTTTTGATAATTAAAAAAAAAATACATCTTTTTAGCCATCAGAATTATGAATCTCTAACAGCCACTAAATGATGTTTTTGCCAGCTGTCCCAAAGGAAAATATATTCTTGCCTCATGAATAGTTAACATACTAGAAAAGGAAACAAGTTTCTTAAAGGAACAGGGGAGAGTTCTTTGCATATTTATTGTCTTCACAATAAATAACAAGTCAAATTTTTCTAAGACTAAGAAGCTGAAAACTGTATAGCTTAGTAAAATTGCATATGAAATATGAATATGCATAAAATTGCATATATAAGACCATTTTTCTTTGAAGTAGAACAAATATATGTTAATAGTATAAAATGTTAATATCAGACAAAAACATTATGCTAAGTGAAAGAAACTGCACACAAAGTACTATATACTGTATGATTCCATTTATATAAAATGTAAATATAAATCAGTTTATAAGGATGAAATTGGATTAGTGCTTATGTAAGGCTGGGGAAGGAATGCTAAGGGGTGTGGAGTTTTTCTTTTTGGAGTAATGAAATTGTTCTAAAATTTTTTGTGATGATGAACGTACAACATTGTGATTGTACTAAAAGCCATTGATTATACACTTTGGATAGATCGTATGGTATGTGAATACATCTCAATAAAGCCGCTTAATAATTTTTTTAAAAAGGAGCTGAAAGTGAGCCTTACTTCCTATGTTATTGCCAAATACATGACATTTTTCAAGTATCCTCTTCACAGAAGTCATTCTCTTGCTAGATAATTCTGCAAGAGATACCTTAAGAGAAACATCTGCTTTCCACATTTTGGACCACTTAACTGGTTTCACAACAGAAATCTCCATCTAAGGCCAAAGCCTTTAATAATGCAGTCTTTGAAATTATTAATTTAGCTGCAACATGGAATGGAATGGGGCTAGGGGAGGAAACAGTGCACCAACCCTAGGATATGGCCTTAACTGACATAAATCTGTTCCCTGTATCTCAACTTAAATAAAATACCAATTTCTCATATGCAAAACCCTAATAAAAATAAGCCAAGAACAATTTCAGTGACTGAGAAAAATCCATACACATTCTGCATTTGCTTTTATATGATTGACAAGGTCTATGGAGGAAAGAATGATTTCTGCCAGAGCAACAAGTATCCCCAGGAGAACAAAGAAAGTTATTTCTAATTCAGCCTGTTAAAAAAAAAAAAAAGAAAAGAAAAGAAAAGAAAAGAAAAAGAAAGAAAAATAAACAACTTTAGTAAACGTTTATTGATTACTTATTAGATGCCAGTCACTGTGTATAAACAGACTAGCATGAAAAATCAAAGGAAGTACAGGCTTAATTGGTTCATTCTGTACAGAAACACACATTTGAAATGAACTTAAGAGCTCTCTCTGCTGTAAGAGGTAAGGAAGTGGCAAATGGGGCTCTGGAAGTGACTTACATTCAAAAGAGGAAACTGCACTCACATACTGTACTGTGAGTGAGATCTTCCAAAGAACACTCCTGCTCTGTCACGCCCTCGTGGGCCCAGGCTGACTCGCATGCTACTTCCTGGCCAAACCATTGCCCAGTGGTGTGAGGACACTCCTATGGCTCTTCTTTCAGACACAGAGCTCCGTGGGCCTTGGGAATTCATTCTTCCAGGCAAGGGCACACATCAGTTTGCTGCCTCCAAGCCTCTTTCAGCTCTGTGACAAGGTCCTTTGGGGGAGTCTGGTTAATTGGTTTGTACTTGGCAATAAGAAAACCACACCCCCTTCAACAACATTTCAAACTTCACCTCAGGCCTGAGGTTTTGCTTCTCACTGCAAGGAAATGAAAGTGCCAAAAAATGTCCCCACTCCTTTAGGGGACTCAATATACCTTTTGCTGAAAAATGAGTTTTCTTCTAATTTACTATTCAGAACGGATATAGAATTAGCTTTGCACACCCATAGCCTCTCTGTTCCTTCCAGAAATCTAAGAAGCTAAATGTTCTTGGCTTTCAAGTGAGACTTTTCTGTCTCTAGGCACCATTCACTATCCATGTTTTTTTCATCAGATGCCTCTCATTTTACATACTCTTGGTGTACTAATATATGTTTGATTTCTACACTGAGGTTATCATTCATTTCTTGGTGATCTCTAGTCCCAACAATCGTTTTTACTTGAACAAATGATATAACCTCTTCCTTTTCTCAAGCGTTTAATAATACAGTGTCCTAACTGGCTAAGAAGTTGTGAATAACATCACTTAGGAAAAAGTAGATTGCCTGTGGAACCAGCCCCGTAGAGTTAATTTGCCCTTAGCTGGAGGTGGCAATAAACTCTGGAGCTTGGGATCTGAACTTTCCCAGGCTACAAGTTGTCAAAAGGCAGAAACAAGCCACTGAGCTGCCCATAGTAGGCTCTTCATGAATGAGAATTAGAGCAGAATTTGGGTGGCATGATGCCAGCATTCAGGAACAGACAGATGGAAAGAAATGTTAACTCATCCAGGCACAGAAAACAGGGTCCACTCCTTTTGGGAACACAGAAATCACTAAACTAAAAAGTAGATGCTAGCACATGCACACAGGGTTTTTTAGGCAATTCAGATATAATCCTATGAGAAATGCAAAGCCTGGGAAAGCTGTGGGTGGTGTAAGCCATAGGAAGAGAGGTTAGATAGGGGCTATATTTGGCCCTCTTGGGAAAAACACTGGAGATCCAGGAGTGATAATGTTTTAGTTTGCTAAAAGCTGTTGGGAGAAATATACCAGAAATGGGTCGGCTTTTATAATGGGTATTTATTAGGTTCAAAGCTTATGGTTCTGAGGCTGTGGAAGTGTCCAAATCAAGGCACCATCAAGAGATGCTGTCTCACCAAGTTGCAGCTGTGGGCGATCAGGCACATAGCAGGACATAATGGTGACTCTGCTAGTCTCTGCCGTCTCCAGGATAACTTCCTCCCCAAGCTCAGCTGTGGGTGATCAGGCACATACATCTCATGTCTTCCCTCTCCTCCGGGGAGTCTCTTTCAGCCTCTCAGGGGCCTCTTTCTGTGCCTCTGTGCTCTGCTGATCCCAGCCTCTGGCCTCCAGGACCTCTCGCTCAGCTGCTCTGTCTCTGCAGCTTCTTCCTGTGTCTGCTGCTTTCAGTCCTCCGTTTATAAAGGACTCCAGCATGAGCATTAAGACCCACCCTGGGTCCCACAGTCTAATCAAAGTCCCTTAACTGCAGCGATCTAATCAAGGTGACCTAATCCAATGTCCTGTCTACAAGGGGTTTACAGGCACAAGAATGGATTAGCTCTAAAGACATGATCTTTCCTGGGATCACAAAAATCTTCAAACTGTCACAGATATCTAGAGAAGAAAACTGAAAAGTTGGAAAGAAAAGGGAGAGAGAAGAAAGCTAGGCTAAAGTAAGACCCAAAGGCTGAGCAGAAAGATTGAGAGGTGATGGGAAGATTATTGATCAAGGAAAAGGCAGGTAGTTCAGGATTTTCTGAGGTGGCTGGGAGCAGTTTTCCACTGAGATAAAGGTTGTGTCCAGAGAACTAGTTAAAAAGTGTTCTGAAGAATATTTAATAGTCTTAAAATGTCTCCCCACAAAGTATTTATTACAAAGGGAAATGGTAACTTTATAGAGGAGAAATCTGGTGGATTCCACCTTAACCAGTAATCTAAAGGAACACCAACAATCTTGGGACAAACCAAGATTATGTGCCTCCATATGATGTGCTGAGAAGGATACAGCATCATTTCTGTGATATTCCTTCCTACCAAAATATATAACTAGAATCTAATTATGAAAAACATGAGCCAACTCCCAACTGAGGAACAATCTACAAAATAAATGGCCTGTACTCTTCAAAAACATCAAGGTAAAGAAAAAAAGTTTCCAGATTAAAGAAGACTCAACTATTCCAAGACTAAAGAGTTATGATAAGTAAATGTTATATGTGAGTCTAGATTGGATCTTGGCTGGGAAGAAAAAGCCACAATGGACATTACTGAGATAAGTGATGAAAATTATATATGGACTATGGATTAGATAATAGTACTGTATCAATATTACATTTCCTGATTTTGATAATTTTACTGTAGTTAAAAGAAGGTATTTTTCCTTAGAAAATATACACTGAAGTACTTAGTGGTGAAGGGACTCCATAGATCAAGCTTACTCAAATGGTTTAGGAAAAAAATTGTGCATATATGTGTATATAATGATAAAGGAAATGGAACAAAACGGAAACAACAGGTGATCTGATTAAAGGTTACATGATTGTTCCTTGTACTACTCTCGCAACTTTTTTACTTGGTTAAAATTATATCCAAATAAAAAGTAACCCCCAAAAATGTCCTGACTGTTCAGAAGATCCTAAGAGAGTTAGCTTGGATAAGACCTGGAAAATGATGACATGAGACAGAGCAATTACCTAGGTAAGCCTGACACCTTAAAGCTAGGCAAGATGGGCTCTGAGCTGTCCATTTCACTGAAATTTCCCTGCCTACAAGCTTCTTATATTCTGGTTTTCACGCTATAATAAAGCATTGTCTGGTATGTGGCAGAGCTGGAAACTACATATGGTTTCAGAGCATAAGATTTTCATCTCTCTGCTGTCCTGCTTCTATGCATGTCTGTCTCACCTTCCCAATCTATAGAGTATAAGCCCACCTACATTACCATGAAATAGATGAGTGTGGTATAATTGGTTCCTGGAACAGTTATGGGGTCTCCTAGTTAATCTGAGTTGCCAATTTTCATTCATCTCTTTCAGAATTGTTCTTGGGCTCTGGGTACCAGCTTTTATTTAGGGTTCTTTGAAACCTGAGTAGATCAGCAAGCTTGTATGGCTACCACTCTGGTGTGTCTGTTGCCTTTCCTAAGTTCAACTTACCGGGAACATCTATTGTGCCATAGCAAGCATGTGGAATTCTTAGCAACTTCCCGACATATTTTAGTCTTTAGTCTCTTTTAAAGTTAGCCACTAAAGAGTCATTACAAATGTATTCCCAAAACAAAATTCCCTTAAAGACAACTCTCATTCAATGTGTTCACTTCCCTCCAAAGTTTCTGTCAATTCAGTATCCATTTGTTTTTCCTTTCTGGTTAACATTCAAATTCTCTACAAAGAAATTAAACAATCAGTAAGTTAAGTCAATAATTTTGCTGAACGTGATGCCCACCATTGTTTCATGTTGCTTCACTGTTAGCTTGTACAGGTCCCCCAGGAAGAAGGTATCATCCATTCCATCCTTCTGTCAAGAAAGGCTAGACTTTGTGCCTTCAACAATATCACTTCCATTCTTCTTTCCTTATATTTGTAGCTAAATTTTCTCCACAATGTTTCCACCCTCAGGTTTTTCCTACATATTCACCTTGCTAAAATAGTACCTGCATCTACCAATCCTCCTACTGAATCTGTATCTTTCGATCCAGGTAAAAGCTTTTATTATCTAGATACCAGTTATAAAATTCCATTTCACCAAGCCTTAGTTATTACATAACATGATATTTATGGTACCCTATTAAATTCCAAAATTATTTTTTCTTTCTTACTCCCTGTGCATTATTTTATATATAGATATATCTAATCACAAGTACTCTTTTCAAATTATTTCTTTAATTTGTTATTTGTGGCTGAGAATTAGCAGTTACTTCCTATGCCATATTTTTTTCTCCGTCACCCTTGTTGACTTTCATAGTAACAGACTTTACATTTTTATCAAAACCTTTTCAGCCCTCTCTCACGCTTTTCTTCTTTTAGTCTTCTAAATAAAGTTAATGAGTTGTCACTACCCCAATCCCTCTGATACCTCATCCCCAAGTAGAAGCTTGTTTTTCTGGTATCCCATGCACCATTCAATGTAAACATAGTTCTGAGCCTGGCACCTGAGGAAATGAAAAACAAAGATGGGCTCTATCATCTGTGGCCACGTTTCTTCTCACATGCAGAAACTATTCTTCTTCTCCTACCACAGGGAAACGTTGCACAAAGTGATGACCTGCCTTGGAAACCACCTACTCAAGAGTTTTCTTGTGGAAATACATTTTACATGAATGGGGAAAAACATACAGTGAAACATCTAAAGCTCAGAAAATGTACACAGACACCTCTTAAATATTGGACGTATCACAGTTCTCCATCTCCTTTGTTCCATTGTTACCTTCTCTTTCCACATTTCCACTTTCAGGCTTTCTTTCAGTTTTTATCTTTTCTATCACTTTAGTCAGAAACATAACAGAGAGGATTTCCTTTCCAAGGAGGCTGAGGTGGATTCATTCCAGAAGATAATACTATTTCCTTTGTCAATGTTTCATTTTATGCCTTGATGACATAAATGTAAATAAAGCAATAAAACCAATATTGGCAAAAAAAAAAAAAAAAAAAAAATATTGGACGTATCGTTGTTGGCAGCAAATTTATTATCAGGTCATGGTATCTGGGTACATTGATAGGTACTGATTTAATATCACTGTGACCTCCCTTGCGAAAGAGCAACCCCCAAAAGAAAACTTTAAAATGTGCAAAAGCAATAAATATCAAACCTTCTGATCTAAAATGTATAAATATAAAATATCAGTCATCTCTGGAAACTTCTTAAGAAAATGAAGTGACCACATGTCCACGGGTAGGCATCTGGTATCTTCAGAACATATTACCTCAGATCCAGCACAATTATTTTTATGTCTTTTATGAGCACATGTTTGCATATCTAGAAAAGAAAAAAATTAGTTTTACATCATAATGTCTAACATATGATTCTATTTAGGGAGGGAATATGACTCTCCTAATTAAAAAAAAATGTCCTAACTTTAAATATATTTCCAAACAGAACAAATAAAATCAGGCTTGCTCATTTTCAACAATAAAATATTTATAGAAGTTGCAAAGTGATTCTCATTTTCAATGTATTATAAATTCAAAATAATGCTTCTCTGGTATTACAACCACAAATCTGACAAGCAAACACTTTGAAAGATAAGATGTAGTCAAATCATGTTTCCTCTGGCCTATAAAATCTAATCAGGAAGTATGATGGCAGTTTTCATTGAATTGCTCTGAAAATATTCATTTCTACATCAATCAGAAATAATTCATGAGATATTTAATATCATTTTCTTTAAGAATCATTTGTTTACTTGGACTCTGATGAAAACTTTAAGTATCATGCAGATACATAAATGAAAGGTGATTTTTAAAGTAACCAACTCTTCAACAAAATACTGTTATTTCTTTGTAAATAAAAAAAAAAAAAGGTGAGAAGAAATCAGAAGGTAAGAATGTACAAAGATTTATTAATTTTTTGAGATAAGAAAATGCCAAACAAAGCAATGCAGTGTTTTATCCCATATTATACAGCTACTAGTTCATTTCTTAAAATAAAAAAAAAGTTGGAAAAATAAGTATCTACAGAAAATGGCCAATGTCTTCTACTCACACTGAACAGCCTGGGATCCTTGGTGTGTGGATGAAAGCCCTTCTTTTTACAAGCAGAAACTTCAAGCATGCCAGCACTGGTGAGCCTAAAGACGCCAGTGCTAAATTTCAGGATGAAAAGAAAGGTATAAAAGTTAATGATCATTTAGGCTTTCCAGATGCTTTATTGATGGGCACAAGCATACCTGTTCCTCAGACAGAGAGAGAAAAAAGCCACAAACTAGGAAATTCACAGTGTTTTTGAACCACTACTGCAATGACTGGCCTCGAAGAGAGAAACCCAGGAGGGAGTGATGCTATCGGCCACACACCTGCAGGACTGTGTAGGGAAGAGGCAACAGAGCTGTGGCGCAAGGCCCACTGAGGAAAGGACGGGAGAAAATTATGGGTGGCAGATATTTCCTCATTACGAGGGGAATTTTTCTAATAATTCTGATACTATTTATAACAACAGCAAACATTTACTGAATGCTTGCTTTGGCACCAGCACTTTCCATAAACTTTTTTTATTTTTCATTAGAGAAGTTGTGGGTTTACATAACAATCATATATAAAATACAGGTTTTTGGTTACAGGATTATCCACATGCCACCCTATTATTAACACCTGGCATTGGTGTATTACAATTGATGAAAGCAAATATTTATAATTGTACTCTTAACTATAGTCCATGGTTTAACTTAGGGTTCACTGTTTGTGTTGTGCAGTTCCATGGATTTTTAAAAAAATTCTTATTCTAGTAACATATATACAATCTAAAACTTCCATAAACTTTTATCATATGAGTTCATCCTCACATCAACCCATGATGGGCACTATTAGGGATAAAGAAGCTGAGGGTCACAGTGGCCAGGTGTCCTGCTACAGTACATATCACCTGAGGGTGACCCTGGGATTCCAATACAGGTTTGTGCAACGCATTTGCTCATAACCACTCCACAATTATCATTGTTTTCTAAAACAAAGAAGGCTTTAGAGGTAGTTAAATTGAGAATGGAAAACTTCTTACAAAAGGAAACAACAGAGTAGAACTAAGATCTCAAAAGGAAAACTGGAATAACATCCCTCATAAATTTAATCCATTTTAAGGTCATGCTAACTGAAGAGAATCAGTAATTCTACCACTGAAAAGACACCAAAAAACCAAAAGAGCTGCAGGTAGGTGAGACCCAGCTGGCATCGATCCCTTACCCAAGGGCTTCCGGTGCCTGTCTATACAAGTTCCGGGTGTGTGGACACATTTGAACCCACCAGTCGCAGACAACACTTTCCCTTGGGCTGGTCACAAAAGTTACACTTACTCCTTATGCTTCGGTGAACAAACAATGGCAACAGCCTCTGGCAACATGAGCTGATACGAACAGTGAGTGTGAAGATCCACACTGGATAAGAATGCAGTTTGGGTCGGATGTGTCTATAAGAAGAAAAGAAGGCACTCTTACTAGGGTAGCTGAGACTTAGCCAAGGACTCAGTCCATTCTATGTGAAAGCTTATTTGCTTTTTTTTTTAAGCCATCATTAATCAAATAGGAATTTTTAAAAAACGCTTTGCTGGCATAATCCTTCCCTCTACGAATTCCCATTATTTGCTTCTTTGGAATAACTATGACTTTGAGAGAAATGTACATTCTTATTAGGAAAGAAAGAGCTGGAAATTAATTTGCCAGAGGCAAGTTTAAGTAACTTGCCCCTTGTCATACAGCTGATAAGCAGCAGAGCTGTGATAAGAAACCCTGGACAAAAATAATTATATCCAAAACCCCATGGACATGAAATGAAATTTTTTCACAAAGTATGCTCCATGTTGCTATGTATCCTTTTGGGAACCACCATTCCCTATGAATGAGAGAACAAAAATCTCCAAGTTGTTGCAGGCATTTGGGGCTCCTCTTGCAACAAAACTAAATAGCCATGTGATAGGAAAGAAGAGAGAACTGTAAATAAAAAGAAATATCTTCCAGGTTTTTGACCATATACAAACTTGTATATATGAAAGACTGGAGAACAGAGGTTCATATTGGAGCATGAAAAAATGCATGCATACATAAATTTAAAATGCACATTAAAGCCTAATTACCCTTGACAAAGGATATGACCATTTTCACCATGAAACAAAGGTCCTAGCTGTGCACTGTCTAGGCCTGGGGCCTGGCCTCAAGCCCCACTAGCTGATGACATTGTGAAGGTCACATATGCACATTTCATCATTTGTAAAATGGGGGTAATAATCATTTTCTTTGTGAGACTGTTATCAAGATTAAATGGGACAATCCATGTAAAGATCTTAGAGCACTGCCTGGCACATAGAAAGGAATAGAAATCATTAGCTGCTACTATTACTGCTGTGTCATTGTGATGGTTGCTATTTTTATTTTTTTAGGCGGGACTGGGGATTGAACCCAGGACTTCTTATATGGGAAGCAGGCGCACAACCACTAAGCTACATCCGGTCCCCACTGAGAGTTGGTTTTATCATTTGTTTGCTTTGTTGTTAGGTGGTACTGGGGATCAAAAAGGGGATCGGGAACCTGGGACCTTGTACATGGGAAGCAGGTGCTCAACCATTTGAACTACATCTGCTCCCCACTGTTGCTATTTAACATTACTATTATTAACTAAAGAACACAGGTCCAGAGAGAGCGAAATGCCTTTGAACACAACTGTGGTCTCTTGAAGGATTACCCAATTTTAAAACTCTTTATGCTTTAGGTACTAGAATGAAGGTAAAATTAGTTGATTTCTATTTACAGAAAGCTATGCTCTGCAAGGAAAAAAAAAAAATTGGTCTATAAACACTTAGATCGACTGAGAAATCAAAATTATCCTAAGTTTTAAAACCCAAATCTCTAGTGAGGGCATGAGTGGGAGGGTCTAACTGCCTGTTATCTGATGTAGTAAAAAAAAACTTCTCTTTACAGCCTTCCATGGACATGTCTTGGTGATAAAGTAGTAAGTTCTCAAAGAGATTATATAGCTGGTGGTAGCAAGCAACCTGTCCACTCAAACAGACAAATCATTAGGCCCTATCAATTTATTTCCAATCACATGAGATTCTGGGCCTTTCTTTTCTGCCAAGAGGAATCATTTCTGTTCCAGTGGCAGCCCTCCCATGTCTTTCCATGAATTATATAATTTAATTCTTGCAATGACCCAATGGGATAAGAACTACCATCATCCCTATTTTACAGAAGAGGAAAATGAGCTAAGCAGGAGACTAACTTGCAAAGGTCATTTGAGACCTTTTGAGAATCTACATTTAAACCCAGGTCTGCCTGACTCCAAGTCCTTCTTTCTAATGACTAACTTATTTCTGGAAAAAGTTAGCTTTGAAATTTCTTGCTATTATTATGCTCAATAAAAACCATCACAAAAGGTCATTCCAATCACTGAGGTTTAGAAATGTAACATTTTAGTATTTTTCATCAAACCATAACAATTTAACATGGAGAAATAAATTATAAAAAAACAAAATCCTGGAATTTTATAATTATGCTAAATTCATTATTTAAATGACTTAACTTCATTATTGCATACATTATATTACACAGAAGGTCACAAGTGGGGAAATTTGTTTCTAAATTAGGAAAATATTTTTGTTAGATGAACTAACACTGATAGTACAACATGAGTTTGCAATTAAATGGACTGTCATTTTCTCTTGGTTTATGTTACAACTTCTTTGCTACAATTTGTTTTTACTTTAAAATGTGTTTTTGTTCAGAGAATATGGTTAAAATAAATAACAACTTTAAAATTCACCAATATCTAAGCAAAGAGTAAGGCACTTTAGCAAATAGACATCTGGAAAGTTTTGCAAACTCTTCAGTTATAATAAATACTCTCTTGCATTTGAGAGGCAGTTATACTTTTCAAAGGGCTTTCACACCTGGTATCTTGTTGACAGTGCACATAAATCTTGTGAGGGAGAGAAGGCATTCATTAGCTCCACCTGGTCAATGAGTGAATCTGGAAACAAGGAAGTTAGGGTTCCTGGCTGAAGTCACCTAATAACTGATAGGTGGAGCTGGGCCTAGAGCCTCCTCTACACTCCTAAATTACATAACAGCTATGCTTAGTGAGTGTGCATGTGTGTACACTCACATCTGTGTGTGTGTGTGTCCTATCCCCACCCAATGCCTCTCTATAAAGTAAGTAAAACATGATCACTTATCACTCTTCAGGGGATCTTGGAGATCCCCAGGATGGGTCCTGGGCCCAGGATAAGCCCTGACTTGTCCTTACCCAGCTGTTCAATAATGAATGGAAAACAGTCCCCCTGATGGACAGATAAAGTAAAATATCATCACCAATAATAACAGCTACAATTTCTGAGTCCCTAGAAAAATGTGCTAAGATAGTCACATTCTCTTATTTAAATCTCATTCTTTTTATGTAGGCAGTTATTATGATCCCCATTTTAGGCATGCTAAGGCTGATGACCAGAGGGCTTGAATAGCTTGCCAACATTCTTACAGTGAATTCTTAGCAGAGCTGAGATTTGAACGCATCTATTTGACTTATAAGGCCTTCCATGCTGCTATGGTGACGCTGGAACCCAGTGCCTTTGCCCCATCCCCTTAATCCTACTTGTGGCTGTTTATACGTGATATGTACACCTGTGGCCTGTAGGGCAGGTAGGGGTAGTGTATATGGTCCCTATTCCATATATACAAATACCTGTTTCAAAGAAATATTTTCAAGAATTTTCTTAAATTAATCTAATTTAGAATCATGGCAAAGGTAAAGAAAACATTAATAATTGTCTAGTTAATTGGTTAAAAAATTGGCTGGGCCTACATCGGATGGTCTAAATTAATCAGAACAAGCCACCTAATTGCCAAATTTTTCTTTCTCTTTTTGTAACTCTGAATGGTAGAAAAAGCCTTTGATAACCCACTGCAAATTCAGATTTCACAGACTTAGACTGTGTAACACTGAAGAAAATGCTTTAATATGATGAAATTATTTATATTAAGCTAAATTTCCTCAAGGAGGAAAAGAGTACTATGCAAAAACAAAACAAAACAAAAAAAAAACACTGAAAACCAAAAGGTCAGACGTACATGGATCCATCCCAGAGTGAGGAGATCATGTTGGTCCTGGACACTGAATAATTCTTCTACATTTTCCATGTCGCAGTAGTCTGGTCCTGCAGACTGCTTTGGCACAATTACGTGGGTAATAGTAAATTCATTATGTGTCTAAAAAACAAGTAGCAAAAGAATAAGAAGCATCTGGCCGAAAATACCTGGACAGAAAACGCAATCTTATGCTACAAGACTAGAGAAAGCTCCTACCACTTGCTTCATCAGCTCCCACCACTCCCAAATTACAATTCAAAATCAAAATCCCAAACTCAAAAATGAATTCTTTGCCAAAAGTTTGAGAGTCAGTTGTCTGGAACTTGAAATGCATTTTTTTGTAATAGAAACATATCATAAAATAGGAATTAGTCTCCCAGGCTGGTCCAAGGAAGTTTAGCTAATAAATAAATGTCTACAATGGAAAAATTAGAACAAAACAACAGCAGCTTTAATTGGAAAGGGAGATAGCAGTTAATATTGTGGTGTTACTACAGAACATTTTGAAGGGTTGTAGAGTTCTATGGTCCTGTTTTTTGGTTAATGATATTTAATTTCACTTCAGGACTTATGGCCATCTTTTCTTCTAATACTGAGGAGTCTTACTAGGACCCTCCATAAATAAGGTAATGTTTTTGGTTTGCAATTTGATAAAGAGAAAGGAAAAAAATCACACACACACACACACACCCTCAGGTAAAAGATAAGAGTTGAAAGGAAGAGGGTTGTGAAGAGGTGGATGGGTCACAGGTCAGGGGTGTTTGAGCTGTGAGCAGCTGTCTTCCCACAGGGAGGCCGGCCTTTCCAGGCCTGGAGAGCACAATCCTCTCTGCAGCCTTAGGGAGTTCCTACAAGCTGGGCGCTACTCCTTTGGACCTGATTGCAACTCTTCCATCCCACCCCTCCTCTCATGGCTAACTTTCATGTAGGCTTCAGGACTCAGCTTAAACATCCCTTCTCAGGGCTGTCCTTATAGACCCGGACAGACAGGGTGAGGTTTCCCAGCTGCACATCCCCACGATACCCCGTACTTCCATTGCAAGCACTCAACCCCACTTAGAATTACTCGGCTGCGTGTTGCTTCACAAGCATTACGCAGGCGACACGTGCCAGGGGCTGTGGCTGATACAGGCTACTGAATTCTAGCACCTCACATAGTACGCAGTAGATGTTTGTCTGATGAATGAATGAACCAAACTAACTACAACATATGGGGTGCGTGAGGACACATCAGTGCATACTGCCCCCTGACGGGCAAGGCAGGTGGCTGGGGGGGCAGGTGGTGGGTCATCCTCCTGTGCTTGTCATCAGAGGCTTCCTCTCTCCAGGAGAAAAGTGATGGCGCAACACTGGAGTACAGTAGAAGAATGTGTATTTAATAAAACATTCCAATTAAACAAGAGTTCCCGAGGTAAATGTTTATGACTGAAATCGTCCCTGGACCCAGAAATATAAACTGATACCCAAAAGAGACTATGAAAGGACACCTCCAAAGAAATATTTTTCATCTTTGTTGAAGGTAGGGAAATTAAACGCATCTTCCCTTTTAACTCCTTTTGTTTTGACATGTCTTTCATCACATATTCCTGATAAAAATCTTCCATACTTAAATGACCCGTGCTTATAGATTTCAGTTTTTTGAAATACTGCCTTAATGTAAAGAGCACAAAAAATCCTAGTTTTATTCCACATAGATCTGAAAAAGGAAGGCAAAATGATACCTGCTACAAGTAAAAGCAGGAGAAAAGTAATTATATAAATGCATGTGAAATCCACAATTGTAATGGAAGCTAGATTTAGCAAATTAGATGGATTTGGAAACCTGAGGACATGTAATATATACCATTTTTATTCATAAAGATTTAATTTATGGTTTAATTCTTTAAACCAAACTTTTAGAGACTCCTTGAAATTTTAGGATCCATTTTCTAGAATAACTCCATTAGTTATTAAATTAATCTATGTAATGCTAATTTCATAATATTTACAATTCTTAACATGCTTTTATTCTGCTATGTTTATCACAATAAAACAAGTACTCTTAAAGGATCTTGTCCAAAGAGATATGAAACAAGGATCATACCAGTTTTCCACAGAGTATTCCACAGGTTTCTATTCCTCTTACTGTATTAGATTCTGCCAGCAGCAGAAATTTGTGGCAAAGATCTCTTGGTAAAACTACACACCTCAGTCCTTCAACCACTAAATCTAAGAAACAGAAAAAGGAAAAGAGCAACACACAAATCTTATACCCCATTCTTCAAAATTGTTCTTAGCAAGCAATTGCAGCTCAATATGAATTTCAAAAATGGAGTTATTGTATGCCCCACTTTTCATATTTTATTTTAAAACTCTTAAAGGTAAACATTGAATAGAAGGAAGGTAAAATTACATTTTACATACAAATTATTTTATAAACAAGGAGGGAAGGTGCAAGCAGTTTTACATCTTTGTGCCAAATCAACTATTTATGTGTGTGTTTTCTTTCAGCACCAAGGAACTATACTGTTAAATACATAAACTTTATAGAATATGTTTCCTATCCTATAAGACATAGGACAAACATTCTTTATTGTACTGGCAATCATCACAAAGTTTTCCAAATTAAATAGCAATAGAGCAACTTATTAAAAAGTGGTTGCCTATAACTCTTTTAAAATAAATGGGAAGACAAACTCCATCTGACAGTATCTGCCAGGAAGAATTCCCCATTTGATTTTGGAACTTTGTTGGCAATGATCTAGCATTGCACCAAGCAGCACGTACTATTTGTTGGCAGAAACACATCCTCCATTTGGAGTTTAACTACCTATGAGAGTGAGATCCTCCTGGGCCAGAGATAATGCTAAACATAATGAGCATAAACATTTCATTGCTGAGCAAAAGTCTGCATCAACAATTTTCTCAATATCTTTCCTCTCCAGTATTAAGTGTTTGCTTTTAAGTATCATGTGATTTTTGGTTAAAATACATGGAAGAAAAAAATGCTTGGAATTCTTTTATCTCTGCACAATGACAAAACACAGTCCTGTTAAACAGTCTCTGCTTTATCAGAGGGCAAATCATGTTTCCTGAATTTGAAGGTCACATATAGTAAAAGCCTGAGAGTACTGAAAGGTTAGCTCTGTCGTTCACATCACATCATACAGGAATCCTACCACAATTAATAATGAAAGGAGGGAACCCTCCCAGGTGCTACAGAAATGTGGTCCCATTAGGAGAGCCTCAATATCATGTAGGGGTGCATTTCATCACTTACTCTGGACAGCACTTAGAGTAGCAGCTGGCTTTAAAGCCCTGTTGACGGGTGGAGAGTGGCTAGCGTAATTGGTTGCATCACTTTTATTAGGTTGATCTGCAAATACATTCAGCAAGGAGTTGTTCTGGTGTGTGGGAAAGCAGGACAAAGCACTTCCATCTATCTGTTCAGCCAGTGCAGGGCTTTCCTGACTTCGCATCTGACCTCGGGCTAATTCTTGCTTCTTGAGTTGATCTTCGAAAAACAGAAACTGCTCCGACTCTAGCTGCTGCTGGCGCATCTGAGCAATCCGCTTCCTTTCTGCCTCTATCAATCGCTGATGCTCCAGTTTTTTGAGAATTTCGGCTTTATATTTATTCTAAAAAAGTGTGGTTGCCAGAATAAAAGATTAGTGTCCAAGGCAAGAACATCACATCAAGTTGGAATTTGACAATTTCAATCTTCCAGCAGAGAGATATACCTTGAATTGCTGCGATATGCCCACAGGGACGCTCATGAAACAGTGAGGAAAATACAGCTCATGACAAAAGCCCCTTTATCTGATTAAGACAGCAGTTCTAACGCCACTCATATTTTACCAGAGAGCCATGACCATCAAGTGCTCTCTGTTCCCCTAAGCTTCTTACTCTAGGAAAATCAAGGTCAGGACTGTCTGTTCAGCTCAACCAGGCTCTATGGAAAAAAATATCTCAAAAATGGTTATAACACTCTAGACTGTACTGTCCAATATAGTAACCACTAGCTAAATTTAAATTAATGAAAATTAAATTAAATTCAAAATTCAGTTCCTCACATTTTAAGTGCCTGATAGCCATGTGCAGCTAGTGGCTAACACATTAGACAGCACCAAATCATCATAGAAAGTTGTATTAGAAAGTGCTCCCCTAACACTTTGCATTTGACCCTAGAACTCTTACTGCTAGAGCTTTATGGGGAAGGGGGATATCTGTACAGAATCACTAAAAAACAGTTCTCAAAGTATAGTCCAATCATCTCTATCAGAACCAACTGGGAGTTTTGTTAAAGCATGCACTCCATCCCCACAAGAAATTTCTACATGCCGTGTATCTGGAACACTACAGTGGACTGGGAAGTAACTGGGATCACCAGAGGCAGCTTGGCCAAGTGCAGGAGGTGGAACAGTGGCCAAGGCTGTTCCTCCTAGGGTGACAGTGAAAGTCAGGATATGCGTTGCTGAGTGTGGAAGGGACACTTGGACTGGGCTTTCCTTCCTCCTTGCTATTGTTTGTCTTAGCCTCCAAGATCATTTTTATTTTCCATATTTCAAAAAATTACCAATATCCACACTTGAAGGAAACTTCTGACTTAAACATTCCTTCTGCCACTTAGTTAAAACACACCTCACTCAAACCAGCCTTCTGGCTATGCCAGAGATGGTAGAGAAGTTCTGTGACCATTTTTAGAGCTAATGCAATTGAATTGAAATGACAGTTGGGGAAAATGATATTCTCCAAAAGCAAATAAACCAAGAAACAAATGAACAAAAAAAGGCAAAACAAACTTTATAATAAGGCCATAAAAATGAAAAAGAAATCATGTTTTGATCTTGAGTTGCTCATGGACTGGTCTTCCAATGCCTTTCTGTCTCTTACACATCATTAGCATTTTTTCCCTGTATTTAATAACAGCTCCTTGGTGGTACAATCACAGACACCAAAATGGATAGCTGTTCTTCCATCCCGATGGAATTTAAAAATTTAATGCACATTTTCAAGGCCAACATAATTAGATACACCAGAAACTATATACAGCTCTCCCTACCAACTATTGCCTCTGTCCATCTGGCTCAAGGTTATATTGGCAAGAGTTGGACAAAATGCTCTATTTAAATCACTGTAGGAAGTCTATTCCCTAATGCATTGCTTTATTAGATGGTGTAGGGAAATGAAAAGATCACATCTTTGGTGCAAGTGCTTAAGCTGGAAGTCAACATGAATTTTTTATTGGCTTTCCATCACTGCATCTTTAATTTTTAATGCAAATGCATATGACATTTGGAAAACTCAGCATATGGAAATGAAATTTTAAAAAAATATTTGCACAGAAAACTGTCATGAAATAAATGTATCAATTGA
Organism: Tolypeutes matacus; assembly: GCA_026826555.1. Taxonomy (NCBI): domain Eukaryota; kingdom Metazoa; phylum Chordata; class Mammalia; order Cingulata; family Chlamyphoridae; genus Tolypeutes; species Tolypeutes matacus. Next base: position 568,538 of record JAKSZT010037812.1, read on the forward strand.
ACTTACTTTGCTTTGCAAATATTCTTGGTATTCTACGTTATATTTCTTTAAAAGGTCCTTTTTCAATTCATCTGTCCTTGGAAATGCAATCTCCTTCAATTTCTTTAAAAAAAAATATATATATATATACACATATTGATTAGTGTGGATTTTCAGAATACTCTTTCAGATCATCAGCTGAGAAAGAAAGGCAGCTGGTATGTGTATTAGAAATCAAATCACAAGTAACCAAAGATGAGGGTAGAAAAATAAATCTCTCTTATCTAGGGCTTTAAGATATAACTTTTCTGCAGGGGAGGGAAAAAATGATCCCTTTTGCAAACCTTTTCTGGCTCCACTGGTTAGATAAGAATTTTCTTTAGGCAGGTGCTCCATTTTTAGATAGTGGGTTTATAATCACACCTTCCACAGCACATAAAACACACAGTATCAGAGTCCAAAGAGACATTAAAGACCATGGTAGATAGGGTTTCCTAAACTTGCCAAGCTGTAAGAAGCAGCTTGCGTCCTTTTTATAAAAACACAGATCCCCAGGCCTAAGCCTACTGAATCAACACCTAGAGAAGAGGTCAAGAATCTGGAGTTCGATTAACTTCCCCATTGATTCTGAATGTCAGGAAAATCTGGGAAACTTGATGTAGTCCAACCACTACCACCTCCCCTTTAAGAAATGAGGAATCAAATCCTAGAGAGAATTAAAAAGTTTGTTCAGTGTCATACATTAGCTAGTGGCCCCATGAGAACTAGAACCCAAGTCTCCTGATACCATCCAGGGCTCTTCAACTAATATTTCTATTCTCTTAATCCTTTGCCATTCATTCATTTATCCACTTATTCAATAAGCATAAGCAAGGGAAATATATATGCTTTTTCCTACAAATAAAAATAGCCCTAAACTAAAGGGAAAAAAGCAACTTTGGCAGCCTAGGGCCTTTGATTTCCATGCAGAACTCTCTGAAGTTATGAAAATATTTAGGGGAAATACTACGGAGAGGCCCCACAATGAATGAAACTTCATGAAGCATGTGCAAAAAATTGTTTTTAAAATGTAGATAATCATTTGACACAATCTGAGTTCTGCTGACAGGCAGCCTCACACCTGACACATCTGGAAGAGAGCCTTTATTCCATTATATGGGAAAGTATTTTTCAAGAGTCATTTAAAATTTCTGACTGTGATTGACTTTGTATACATTGTTTAATTTTCCTCCATATAAGATCAGGCTAAATTTTTAAAACAAATAAAGGAGAAATGTTTTTAAAATGTTTATTTAAAAGGCTATATATTCTCGTGCTAAAGATATTTGAACTATATATGCAATAATTAATAAATAAATGCACTTCAACAATCTTTCTTTTCCTTTGGGAATATTTCAGGCCACCTCCAAAAACTTTATTATCTATTAGGCTATCAATACAAGAGGAAAATAACTAGAACTTGTGGCTATCTGAATAATCAACACTGGTTTTCAAATAGTTATTGGATTCAGGGCTTTACGGAATAATCAAAAACAGCCAAAACAACTCTCTCAAGCGAGTATGGGAAAATAATCATTCTCTCAGTCTCTGGGAGGGACTGTGAAATAATTCTTTCTTCACAACATAAAGGTGATTGAACACATTCTTTTTTTTTTTTTTTTTTTTTTTAAGATTTTATTTATTTATTCATTTATCCCCCCCTTGCTGCTTGTGCTCGCTGGGTCAGCTAACCACACCGTGCGGGCGGGCTTGCCTTCACCAGGAGGCCCTGGGAACCGAACCTAAACGGGAGCCCTACTGATTGAGCCACAGCCGCTTCCCTGAACACATTCTTGACCTTTCTCTTTTCTCCACACCCTCCCCCCAGGTTCAATTACACACAACATAGTCTTTCAGTAATAATGATTAAATGGCTAAGAAGAAATGGAAAGATTACAGCTAATGGAATGAATTTCTTGTGCTTAAAGTCTCCAGAGGATGAGCTAGAGGAGGAAAGGAAGAGGGAGAGTGGGCCAATAATGGAGACGTGTGGAGCATTGGATCCCACAGGGGAGAACCAGCCCCACAATACCTTCATGATATCCTGCTTTTCTGGCACTGCACATTGCTGGTAATCTCGGTGACTGGGGAGCTTTTCCACAAACAAGCTGGAGAAAGGGAAAACATGCCTTAGCAATGTATGACCGAAAAAAAATCAATGATGGTTTCTATCATGGAAATGAGCATCCTTTTAAAAAATGATGTGTCTAATGACAAATTATTTAATCCATATTCTTTCAATCTACCTTTTCACCACAGGGTGACATGAGCATTAGTTTGGCATTACAGGGAAGTAAAATTCAAAAACTAAACATTGATGTTAACAGGACTAAGATCAGGGAGACTCACTAAATAGACCAAGTAGGGTACGGATCATCTTATGTATGTGTGCTGCTGGCCAAGACAGGTCACAGAAAAATATGAGAGTTTGGAAAGATCAATATAATCTCCTCTCACCATTGAAAAAGACTTAGTCACTAATGAATTAGTAGTGTCATCCTTGTATACATCAAAAACTCTTAACTGAAAATTCATAGCTAAGGGAAATGACAACCAGAACCCCTAGTGGATTAGGAGGTGCTGGTAATTAATACTGGGTATTTATTAGTTTTTCATCACCTTTGTGAGGAACAAGGTATATTATAAGTCAAGGGAAGACCCTACAGCAAATAAGGCACATCAATTCCAGGTAAATTAAAGATACTGCTCCCACAAGGGCAGGGAAATAGCTGCCTTTTTTCTTATTTTTTTTGACTAAGTATCTCCCCCCCCACATCTCTCCAACCCCTACAGAATATGCCCAGATCATAATAGGTGCTCAATAAACATCTGTTAAATGAAGGAACAGTCCCTTTACTTGGGAGACAATAATTTCATCGATTGATATCTGAGACCTTATAATTACTTGACGTTCTGCTGTTTACAAATCACACATATATTCGTCATCTCATTTAGCCCAAAGGACAAGATAGGCAGGAATGGAATCATAACTCTCATTTTTCAAATGAGAAAATTAAGGCTTAAACAAGCTACATAAATTGTTAAGTTGCCTAGGGCTTTATAAGTAGAAGGGACCTCAGAGAGTATCTCCCACAAGTCTTTCATTTGTAGATGAGGGGCTGATGACAGAAGAGAATTAAAATATTCAGATTACTCAGTAACTCAGAGTGTGCAGTAGCCTTTACCCTTCGCCACACTTATGACTCCCTAGACGCGGGTACAAAACTACAACAGAAGCTGAAAAACAAATATTATCAATTGGTGACTCAGAGTTCAGAAATCTAAAAATTTTGGAAAATTTCTGTGTTCAATGGCAATTGATAACCTCTAATTTCCTATTTATTGCTTACGTTTCTGGAAACAAGTGTTTTTCCCCAGGTAGGGTAAAGTTATCAACCATTCTCTAAATTTCCAAGAAGTCAATTACCTAGAATAAAATGTAGACCTCAATTCAGATACCCTGTACACTTCTATTAATTTCACCCTTGGTAGGATCACAGAATGCAGTTTTTTAAAGGGATTATCTTCTCAACTTCTCAAATGTTCTCATGTTAAGTCCCCAAATGAACTAGTGAAATTAATCAACACATTATTTTCAATTTTTTAAAAAAGGGGGGAGGGTTCAGCTTAGATTAAGTAATTACTGGTAGCTGGAGATCCCCCCAATCCATTATATGGTAAAGAAAACCAGATTCTGTTTCTGTTAATACTTAAACTAGGACATATTACAAATGAATATCTACCTAATGGAAAGCATGATACTTTCTCATGGCTGTTTTGATGTAGCCACTTTCATTTAACATTTAGAAAACTCTTTTGTACATAATATTCTTATAAATACATTCTTTTTAAAAAATTACTAAGTACTATGTGAAACTGTCACACTGAGTCAGGTCACACTGACTCCTACAGTCTAGCATTAATCAGATCCTTTTGATGATTCCCAACTTATCCCTTGGTCTCACTCCATCAATTCAAATTTTAAAGATGTTGATTGCATGTTCCAGGTGCTAGAGATAGAACTCCAGTATGGCTTCTGCTTGCATAAAGCTTACATTCCTGTGGGAGAAGAAAGGCATTAAGCAAATTATATATAGAGAAAGGGGAGTGCAGGTTACCGTGCTGGCTGGCCTACTGGGAAGTTCCATATCCCTGAGTCTCATCCCACTCCTGATCTTTTTCCCATTCCTAAGGTGGTATGGGGATGCCTTCAAGCACACTACTTGATCATTTAAAAACCTGAACTTTTAATGCTTTGGGAAGACTGCAAAATTGGTCTGAATGTCAAAATGTTCCTGGCATGCAAACAACCACATCAAAATATCACGCAAATATTTTTTCAATTTTCTCATTTCAAAGACCTTAAAAACAAAAGACTTACGTTATAAATTTATTATAAAGAACAAAGGCATTTTCCAAGTTTCCTTCTTGCAAATACACAGATGCCATCCGTTCCATTTCTACTCCAGATCTAAAATAGCGGCGGGGAGTGATATCTTCATTGATTGTAATATTACAACCAAGCTTGCTTAGGGCCCGGACTCGCTCTTCTGGGCTTAAGGAGATGTCCGTGTGGTCAGGCATAGCAGCTAATTTTTTCTGTAAAGCAAAATTTGAATCTCTGATTATAATAAGATAAGCATGAGTGAAATTATGGATTCATTTTCTGTATTAAATACCCGACACCAATACCTAAGGAAATATTTTCATAAGAGTTAATGATATAATAACAGTGAAATTCTTTTGGTTAAATCCATGGTCTAATCACCAAAAAGACTCATATGTCCAGAGTAGATAGGTAGACATGCACTTTTTATCAGGGTAGGATCTCTTTTAGGTTACAGGGTACAATTATGTGGCAGTTCCTGGGTATGCAAATGTTTTAGGTCATTGAAGGTAAAATTTACATCCCTTTGGATGTTTTCACTCTGGTTGTGTGGTGCAGGTCAAGAGGTAAGCTCCTTCCAGGGCAGGGCTCATGTCATTCTACTCTGAAGGGTTTCCAAGAGGTAGCCTGGCTTCAAAGTCACTTTAAGGATTCAATCTATACCAGAATACATTTAAGTTTAATACAAAGCTTTCTGGGCCTCCTACGTCTTCACTGAGTGAATAACACCCCACCAATAAACCCTGGAGAAGCCTTTTCAAACATAAGGCCATTTCCCTCCCCTTTACTTTTTAACATAAAATGACTTAAAATGGATGGTGTTGATGACAGCACAATATTGTAAATGTAATTAATGCCACTAAATTGTACACTTAAAATGGTTAAAAAGGCAAATTTTGTTTATATAGATATGAAACCACAATTTTAAAAAATGTGTTTAGCCATTAATGAAAAAAAGACTTAGACCTACACGTAATAGTAATTACTATTTAATTAGAAATTAAATCATCTTTCGTTAGTCCCTGGCAGAAAATAATGATTAAAAAGTTACTATGATTAAAAAAAAAAAAGTTACTATGAAAAAATGTATACTTTATTCATGAAAATGGAATCCATACACATTTGGAAAAGCACAGAATTTACACACTCAAGGCTAATTATTCAATTAGTCAATAAAAAGCCAGTGCTTCAGACCAGAGGCTGGCAAATATTTCCTGTAAAGGGCAAATATTAAATAATTTTAGGCTTTGCAGGACACACAGTCTCTGTTGCAACTATTCAGCTCGGCCGACACGAAAGCAGCTATAAACCAAATGTAAGCAAATAAGCACGGCTGTGTTCCAAAAGTTATTATACACAAAAGGAGGGAAATGAATTTGGCCATAGTTTGCTGACACCTGCTTTAGAAAAGAGTCTCTCAAAGCACAGTCCATGTGCTGGCAGCATCAGCATCATCTGGTAGTTTCTTAAATACGCACCTCTCTAACAAAGCTCACCTCAGAGTTACAGAAGCAGAATGGCTGGTGGTGGGACTCGGTATCTATGCTTGAACTCGTGCTCCTGGAGGTACTTATACAAGCTAAGGCTGGAGAAGCACTACTTTAGACCACTCTACTGTCATCTGATTTCCAAGCATGGAGTTACCCCAGAGCTAAATTAGCTTCCTGAGTCCTCTTCAGTCACTGAAGGGCAGGTCACACTATAGCGTGAGCAATTACTGATGGAGATCTGCAGAAAGCTACCAAAGAAAACAAGGTAGATATAGTTTTGGTTTGGCCGTGAGTTACTGAACCATCCTTCACGGGCCAGGTACAGTGAATTATATGTGGGATTTTTTTCCAATGCCAATTAAGTCTACTTTGGTGGTAAGTTTTATATCAGATAGAATCCCAGAGACCAGAAATGATTCCCCTAAAGGCTTAATATATAACCAGGGTGCAAAAGCTTATTTCTCAAGGCCCCATTAAGTCAGAAGCCGGCCATGCCTCCTGCACCTTCTCTTTCTCTTTTGACCTGGCCTGAAGAAAAACGCGTGAGTTTTCCTCCCTAAAGAAGCTCACAGAGCCTAGCCTTCCTTGCTCTCCAAGTCTCCAGCTATCCCACCTGTGGCTGAGTGGGAAGCCAGTTCAATTTAGAGAAGAAGACCAAGTGACCAGGAATGAAGGACACACTGGACTCTGATCCCCACCTGGCATCTCACACCCATTCTCTATTGGTCTAGAAAGCTAAGAGCAGAGAGGTGTGACTTGCAGCATCACTAACACAGGCCCTTCCTAAGTGACTTCATCTCGAATTAAAGTACACATTTTTCTAACCACACACTGTTTTGCTGTTCTTCTAATTCTCTGAAAGACTTTCCAATTCCAAAGATGCTATTAGAGGCTTTCCCCCTTCAGAGACAGAATTCAGAGCTCATGAGCGCTGAGCCTCTGGTTTGAGTCTACAGGATCGTTTCCAACTGAGATATATCAAAAACCACAGCACTCTATCCATTTTTCCTTAATCACAGTCACTTGTAGAATTCAGGAGAACTAATGAAAATAGTGTTATTCAACCACAGATCAATGCCCTGATGATATAAGAAAATGGCTGAAAAATTTTTATGGAAATTAGGGCATTTTCTAAAGAAGGCTTCCAATTTCCTGTATGTACAAAAGGGATTTGTCTATACTTTGATTACTATCCAGCCCACAATGAATTATAGTTATCTTTCTACAAGGTTTCCCACCCCTTATGAACTCCTTGAGGGAAAGGAATCATTTTCCATTCTTGTCTGTTCTCTAAGATGTAGCATATCCCCTGCAATGTAGATGGCAATCAATAAATGTTTATCAAATAAATGAGAGAAATAAAGAAGTGAGGAAGAGGAAAGGAGTCACAACTATAATTAGATTATCTTTAACTTTTTAATCTGAAAATTAAAATGAAGATTTATTTTTCTTTTACTTCCCAAATTTAAAGTTGAGTTCAGAGATAAATTGGGTGACATCCAAAATCCTCATCAATCTCTATACGTTTCATTTGAATGTGTATTTCTTGGATGAAAACACAAAGTTTCCAGATGAAAAAGCCTTAGAGCTCATTCGCACATTGACATTACACTAAAATGTTAAATATTCCTATATAATGTTCTAGAAAAACACACTAGACACTCCATAAGGATGATTCCTTCCTTTGCAGAGATGGGCATGGGTTCAGAAAGTGATACAATTCTCTACTCCTCAAATGTACTCTCAAGCCAATGGAACTCCTGTGAAGGACTTTCTTGGAACAGAGAAATCATAACTACTGCAGAGTGAGAACCAGACTCTCTATTTCTTTATATTCTGGTGTTGTGCTTTGTGGGTTGGGTGGGGGGAAGGAGGAAGAGCAGAATAGCGATGATAGCTTCCATTGATTGAGCCCCCATAATTGGCTGGCAACATTAGAAATATTGTTTTCAGTTGCCATAAGGCACAAGGCAAAAAACAGGACCATGGAGGTTATAGAATGTGTCTCCATTCACACACAGAGACTGCGAGGGTCACAGAATAAGCCCATCTGATCCCAAGGCCCCTGTTATTTTCTCCTTTTCATCTTCTAAGATGTAGCTAGAGAAAGTATTCAGTGTTAACAAGAGGAAAACTGAGAAAAGCACAAGTTTCAAGTATGCAGACATTTACTACAAAGGTCTCAAAACAATGTCTACATTTAAATATATAATTTTTCTCAGTCATTATCACACAAGGTAAGTCTCCAATTTTTATCTGTAGAGAAACTGAGGCACAGAGATTATGTACCTCCTATGATGTGAGCAATGAAATTCTTTTCTCCAGTGTTCTGCCAAAGGAAAACACTCCTGAAATCCAGCCAGACAAATAAAAATTTCATACTTTTGTGGAAAAAATAAACCTTATTTTTAATTCTAATGAAAATGGCTTTATTAGTCACTTCCTCAAAGGAGATAACCACACAAATGAATGAAAAACTATAAATGCTAAACATCTTGAAGTAATTCTGACTCATTTCACATTTGGTATGTTTCTGTTCTTCTTTTGGGGTTTTTCAACCACATGGAAACTGGTTGGCAGTACCTACCAGAGAATTCACAGTAAATGGCTGATCCATGTTGTCCTGTCTGCAAATCAAGGCGTTTGCTCTTTCTTCTCAATCACTTCATCTGTTTCAAAGACAAAAAGCAGATCTAGGGTAAGAACCCAATCCCCAGCACCAAGGTTATTTCTGCCTTGAAGAACATGAAAAAACTGAATTATACACACACACACACACACACAGACCTGAGTTTCTAGAAAGACTGTTGGAAATCTCTTCCTGCAAATATAAAATTGCAGGTGGATATGGTTTCCTGAAGCAGACCTTAGGAAGTGGGGGTGAGAATGGAATTAATATCTGACTAGCATTCAATATGGCTCTGCTGGGGTATTAACCAACTTAGAACACTACGCAAGATTATCAAGTATGTTTTCAGTCTCCAAAGGGAGAAAGAATACCATAGTGGATAAGAGCATAGACGCTGAGCCAGATAACCCGCGTTTAAACCAAGCCTTCCCACGCATTAGCTTTGGTAGGCAGAATCCAAGATGGCTTCTGCGATGCCTGTTCCTTTGTACCACGGGTTTGTATAATCCCCTCCTCTTGAGTGTGCGCAGGACCTGTAACTTGCTTCTAAAGCAATAAACTATGCCAAAGGTGATAGGCTATCACCCCCATTTTATGTAATATGGTAAAGATGAGAAGATTTTTCAGAGGTATTTAGGTTGACTAATAATCAGTCGACTTTAATCCCAGGGGAGATTCTCCTGGGTGGGCCGACCTAATAAGGCGAGCCCTTTAAAAGAGGGAGACACTCTTGGGCTGGCCAGCATGAGTTCTACAGTTGCCAACAACCCTGTGAGTTTGGATGAGAACCCCGAGCCCCACGTAAGACAACAGCCCTGATCAATAACGTGATTGCAGTCTGGTAAGACCATGAGCAAGGACCCAGCTAAACTGTGCCTGGACTCCAAACCCAGCTGTGAGATAATAAAGGTATATTGTTGTTTTAAGCCATTAAGCATCTGGTAATTTGTAACACAGCAACAGAAAACTAATACACTAGCTGTGCTTGCAGGTGAGTTGCATAACCTTTCTGTGCATCTGAAAAATGGGGAAGTAATGGTACCCATGTCGTATCTGTGGCTGTGGTAGGGCTTAAATGGGTTATCACATAAGGTGCTTAGAAGAGTTCCTAGAACTCAGTCACTATTTCATAAGTGTTAGCTATTATTAGAATCTTTATTTTATAGTTAAGGTAACTGAGGCTCAGAGAGGTTAAGTGAATGTATCTGACGTCCAGCAGTCACTCAATAAATGTTAGTCCACTTCCTTTTAATGCTAGTTTCAGCCACCTTCTGCATCACCACTTCCACTTCTAAATTTATTTTGGCCTTTACATCCCACTATGTGACTTATGTGACTTTGGATATGTATCTTCTTCTTGTTAATTTGTGACATTTTTCAAGACATTCCATGATTCTAGAAATCTCAGAAGCATATCGGTCAACCCTTCTTTGCCATTTTCTGGCCTGAATCCATGGCTGAGAAACACTTCAAGGAAAGTCACCCAGCGTGTCTTTGTCTTTCCCTTTATCCTCTCCCACGACACCTGGAATAAACATTAAGATCTAAGCTTGCAGGTTGCAGAAATGTCCAAGAAAGAAATGACCTAGAGAGAGCCAGAAATGCAGTGTAGTTTAAAACCTGAGTGAACACTTCTGGCACTATTAAATGTAGGTGATCCCATTTGGGGAATTACTATTTCTCAGAGAGAAGAAATAAACCAGGAAAAAAAAAAGACTTTAAAAAGAATTCAAGAAACAGAACAAAGGCTTATGGAGTATGTGGAGGGGGAGGGAGAATATAAGGAAATGCTAGTTAGCTATTTGTTAGGGCCTTGCAAAAGCCTAGAATTATTTCTTTTAGCGGTTACTCAGATCCCTAAGCAGACAACAAATAATTGTTAAAGTTGGAAACATTTGCACAGTAGTTCTTAAATTGTCCTGAACCTAAAAATCATACAAATCATTGACTGTTTAAAATTCAGATTCCTGGGCCACAAGAATTCTGAATCCATGGGCTTTTAGCCCACAAACAGGCATTTTTAGGAAGTGGCCCAGGTGATTTGGATATATGAGATTTCCAAATGATACTTTGAAAGACATTGCATTGAGAATCTATCAAGCAGGACTCTTAGTTGCAAGCAAAGTTACTGACTCCTGAATTCATGAAAGGGTAATAGAAAGATCACAAATTTCCAGAGGGCCAGAGAAATCAGGTTTGGAGATTACATATGCTGTAACATCACTCAAAATCACCGTGTGGAACTGCATTTTATGCAAGATTTTTATGAGGAAGGAAGGGAGGAAGGGAGGGAGAGAGGGAGGAAGGAATCACCCTGTAGCATAGCCTGGTGAAGACATCAAGCTGCCTCTGTCACTGGTGAGCAGGGGAGTCTGCAATTCTACCACCACCCCAGATGCTGTTCTGGAATCTGCATGCAGCTGCCTCTCTTTTCTCTTTTTAGGTATGGGGGGAGGGGTGGGGAGCTGGGGATTGAACCTGGGGCCTCTTATGTGGGAAGTCAGTGCTCAAACACTAACCCACATCAACTTCTCTGAGTTATTTTTTTTTTCATTTGTTTTTGTTTTTTTCAGGAGGCATCAGTAACCAAACTCGGGACCTCCCATGTGGGAGGCGGGAACTCAACTGCTTGAGGCACATCCACTCCTCTCAGCTGCCTCTTATTTGATCATGCCACTAGCTTCAAGGTCCATGAGATGGAGACTCAGAGGTAGATCCTAGGCCTCATGCCTGCAACCTGGCCATGAAGGAGGCTGAAATAGCAAATATTTAGCCCTTTATATTTCTAGAGAAGGCAGTGGGCTCTGCCTTAGAAGGTGTGGAATTGCCAAGTGAGAAAAGGCAGATATAAACATATATTTTTAGCTGGTACAAAGCCACCCAGCTAAAATCAACATGTCCCAGCATTTCTGGGAGTTAGATGTGGTGAGGTGACCAAGTTCTTGCCAGTGGGATGTAAGCAGAAGGGATGCAGTCAAAGTCTGGACCTGCCCTTAAAGGAAAAGGACATGGCCTCCTCCACCACCCTTCCCTTCCTGCCAGCTAGAATGCTGACACACAGGTGAACCATCTTAATTCATAAAGACAAGTGAAGGAAGTGCAAGAAGAAAAAAGGAGTATCTGAGTTTGCTTACACTCAGACCATTATGAGACACAAATTTCTATCGTGTCTAATACTTTGTCTTAGTTTAGGCAGCTGGACCTACATCCTGACTAATGCAGTAAGTTTAACCTCACAAGGAAGATTCAGTGTAGCCTGTGGGAGACTTGCCAGTCCTGATAAGGAAACAGGGTCTCCATCACTCCTCCGCAGCCTCAGCACCCTGTCTGTCCTGCCACCACACCCTTGCCCCAGGTACAGGAAGTAGCAGAAATATGCTCTTTCTTCCTTTCCTCCCCTCAGCTCATGGAAATCCTGAGCATATTAGATCCCACTTATCCTTTTAGAAGTTTCATACTTCTTCAGAATCGGTGCCACACAATCCCACAGCCTAGAATGTAAGCCAGATATTATAAACTATAGCCCCACAGGCAACATTTGGCTATCATACTTATTTAATTTAGTCATTACAACATACTTTAACTTTTAAATTAGTTACCAACACTTGAAAATTGGGAGATTTTATATAAAAATTCAAATATCCAGCTTCTCTTAAAAAAAAAAAAATCAGGGTATCTGGCACCACTGGGACCAGGATTTGGAATATTTATTATTTACCTTCTCTCCTGAGTTTACAACAGTGCCTGCTATGTAATAGGTACTTGATAAATATTTTCAAATGAATGAATGAAGTGACAATCTACTTGAAGCCTACAGTATCTCCCATCCCATCCCCATGCATATAGCAGAAGTTTGGTAAATATGTGTCTCTAAATCTGTGCTAAAATGTGTCCCCCAAATGCATCAGTCTTCAAGAACTTACAGGTAGCTCATTAAATTCTCTTAACACAGGTCCATTCATTAATCGAATCATATATTCATTCAACAAATATGAACTGAGCACCAAGAATGTGCCAGGCACTGTTCAAGGTAATGGGTCATATCAGTGAACAAAATAGGCAGAGATTACAGCCTTTGTCTGGTTTACATTTATAAACAGTAAACCTAATAAATAAGTAACTACACAGTAAATTAGAAGGTAATGGGTGCTATGGGAAAAATAAAAAGCAGAGTAAGGAAGATTAGGAACAGAGTAGGGTGGGCAGCAGGTTTCAGTGTTAAATGGTGCCACTTGGAAATAAAAACGAAGCAGGGGATTGGAGGAGGTGAGGTGAAGGGGTTAGGAAAGAGGAAGTGCAGATGCCCTAAGGTGGAAGAACGTCTGGCAGGTTTTAGCAAAAGCTTGTAGGGCAGCATGGCAGTGCCTGTGAGCAGAGAGTTCAGGAAGGATAAGATCTCATGGCCTTTGTAGACCACGGTATGGACTTCCGCTTTTACTCGGAGGGAAATGGGGAGCTATTTAGGGCGTCAAGCAAAGGAGTGACATAAACTACTAAGGGGAGTTACTGCTTACTGGGTACAGAATTTCTGTTTAGGTGATGTAAAAGTTTTGATAATGGATGGTGGTGATGGTGGCACAAAATTGTAAATGTTATTAATGACAGTGAATTGTAAAAATAAAAACGGTTAAATGGCAAATTTCTTGTTTTTTATATGTTACTACAATTTAAAATAAAGTAGTCTATACAAGGGAAAAGGTAGAGAGAGCTGTTAGCAGGTTACTGCAGGAATCCAGAGGAAAGGGGACTGTGTCTTGAGTGGTACACGGAGGTGGTGACAGCAGTGGATCATGCAAACAGAAGATTTAGTCTCTGAATGAGGAAATCAAAGCCATTTTAATTTAAATTCTCCATTTCCAAGAGGAGGAAAGGCAAACAACTTAAGTGCCACGATTATAAGCAAATGGTACTTGAGGGAAGGAAGTAATCCATGTAACATCAACTACACAGGAAAGCTGGGTGAAGCTGGCAGGCTATCTTCTTTAATTCCTTACTCTTCAGACTTTCTATTGGGAAGACAGGTTGAAGAAGTCTTCAAATGCTAAAGATAAGATAAACATTGCAATTTGGAGAATCAGAAATATCCTGAAGCAAAACACCCAGAGAATGCCTGAGGCAGATGGAAAGTACTCAACCTCATGCACTAATAAAATGCAAATTCTGAGTTCAAAGTGAAGGCCCATTGTGCCAGGGCGTATACTGTGCACACATGTCCTTTGGACTCATAGGGGTGCTGTGAGTCCTGGTGCCATCATCTACTTGCTAGGGACCCTGACCAGGTCCCCCCACCCCCACCTTCCTTTTTCACAATGAGACTCATCACAGCCCTATTTCATTGCTCTAAGAGTAGCTTACAACAAATTTAAAACATTCCATCAGGAATACCTGGTTGAATTTCAACTTGCTCCTTACCCTCCCACATAAGGCCTAAATTCTTATTGCTTGATAAAATCTAAACTATAGCTTTGTGATATATTTAACCTGTAATATACCCCGTGAGAGTTCTTTTCGTTTCAGACTTCCGGCCTTCTTGCCTTCATCTCTAGCCTCTTTTCCTCACTGCAGCCTCCTCTTGAAACAGACCTTTGAACTAGTAGAACTGTCTGCTTTCTGTTAACCCTGCACTACCCAATGCCTTGGGAAACTGGGGTGTGGAAGAGATGCCAGGACCATAATTATTCACAATGAGCACATGGAGGCCAACCTCTATCCCAGCTGATCAGCTAAGTAGCTCCAGGGACCACACAAGCAGCTGCCCATGTGTCCAGGAATGATGTGGCAAAAAGCAGAGTCTCATCCATGAGGGACCTGGCAGGGGCAGGAACCCTTTGCAAGATGACATCCCACAGATGGGCTTGTAAGAGTTTATTCTCACAGCTTGGCTGAGAATACTCCCAAACTCTTGGCTTTGGGGTCCTAACTCAATGTCTCCAGGACTCAGTGCACCCCCAAAGAAGTGAGCCAGAATGAACACTGGAAAATATTTGACCTAGCATGGTGTTTATTTTGTGACTTTTCTCCAACCTTAATTTCCTTAACTTTTTCTCCCATCTATTTATTTATTTATTTATTTATTTATTTATTTATTTATTTATTTGGGTGTTTAAGCTCAGATTCCTGGCACATTTTCATGTAGAAAGCAGTGTTTTCCAGCACACAGAAAGGAGAATCCCAGGCAGCCTACAGTCCCCTTAGAAGTTTGAATAACGAAACACAGAGAAGAGCCAGTGAGTTCATCACCCAAACTTGTCATTTTCTCCCTGGTGCTTCTGTCAACCTGAGCAGTATAGTGACCTACAAGCTGGTGTGACTGGCAGGTGAGAGAAGCCAGAATACCTTATATCACCTCTTAAAGTTTCATATCTAATTGCCCAAGACTGACAGTCTGTCTTTTCCCTACTGGGTTACAGTTCAGGTTTTCCAGGAAGAACAGGGCTTTAATTGGTGGGAGATGCATAAACCTAGACTTTGGGCTACAGTAACCCAATCTGATTTAGATAAAGGGAGGTAAAGGGTCATTCCTAGGTCTTAAAAGGCAGATGCACACAGAAAAAGGATCTCCTGAGTCACACTCTTACAGCTTGGGACCCGCTCTAGGAAAAGACAACAAGAAGTAGGCCCACCTTGGCTGTTCATTTTGAAAGATTTTAAAACTCAGACATTGAAATCAAAGATTATTTTGATTTTTAAAACACTCATCAGTAATATCAGCAAATCTGAAATATGCTGTGACCTAGATGTTACCTTATCTACATGAGAATATAGATAAGATAAAAATGAAATGATCAGAATATTAGAAATAGCTTTTATTGCCTACTTTCCTATACTTGTAAGTATTATAAGTGAGTACCTAGTAAGGGCCAGGTGCTTGTCTCAGATCCCTAGATGTATATTTTAGGTTAAACATACCACAATAGTGTGGTTAGGATTAGAGCACTTAGCAAGAATATAATTGTTACAGGAAAAGTTGTTAAACAAGCCATTCCTGATGCACGTTTTCAATTACACTGAAGTCAGTTTAGTCTACCCTGAGAGCAATAGAGTCACACTTTTAGCCATAAAAATATATATTTCACATAGTGCAATACAATTTTTATCATGACACCAGTTGGAAGTGGTTGACTATCGTTAGTACCAAGAATGCAGGTTTTGGGGCCACACACACCTGTATGAGAATCCAACTTCCACTACTCATGAGTTGGGAGAGCTACAGTATCTTATTCAACCATTTGGTGCACATTATCTTCATCTGTTAAACGGGGACCATAACACCTTTCCAGAAGAACTCAAGTGAATATTAAATGAGATAATAAATATTCTATCACAATTCTTGGCTTGCAGTGGGAAACTCAACAAAAGACAGTCCCTTCTTACATCAAATGGTTAGAGAAGTGAGGTGAATTACCTGTATCCTAAATATCTTACAGAGATCAGAGATGGTTGATGTTTAACTACTTGCCTCTTTGCAATTACTTTTTGACAGACACTGTTGGTCATCTGTTGAATAGTCACCCACGCCCCACACCATCACTTCTTTATTGCCAGCAAAGCCCAGTTCCACCAGAGTTATCCACATTCCCAGTCTCACTTGCAGCCAGGATCCAGCAAGTTGGCAAGTAACCAAATCTTGACCCATGGGAGCTGAGAGAAAATCTGTTGGGAGGATTCTAGGAGAGATTTTCATCTCTAATACAGAGACATCCTAGAGAATCTGTACCTTCTCATCAGTTGGACATTGTGTCTTCAGGTAGGACTTGAAATGCAGCAGCCACCTTGCAGGCCAGTGTGCCCAGGACGGCAGGGTCGAAGCGTGGAATGGGATTGGCTCCTTCCTGATATTGGTGAGTTGCTGAGCTAATCCTGTAACCATTTTCCTAGCTTATTATGTAAGATAATAAATGCCATTACTTAAGGCACTCATTCTGTACCATGCTGCCTAACTGATACAGGGTTCCTCCGGAAATCTTCAGCTCTGTGAGTCCTGTGACAAAGGTGGTGATTCTGAATAGGTTTTAAAAATTAAAATAAAGTTTTGTGAGATCTAAACATTTTGGAAAGAAATATTTCTAAAATATATTACATTCTTCCTTGACTTAACATATGAACATTTTTTAGCCCTTGTTGGTGAATAGACCTATTTCAACGTACCTGCCTACAGCAATGCTTCTCTCCATTTCTAATTTTGCTCTTTTAAATCTGTCATGGGTCTTAGAAAATCATTAAACAGCAACTTCTTTACTGAACTTTTCTGCCATCAGTCTTTCTTCGCCCCCACCCCCCACCTCAGCTATCTTATATCAATAATTTAATTTTGTTTGTAAAATATAAGTGCAGACTAGGAATGGATCTGAAGGGCTCTACTGTGATTACATGACATGCTGATTACAATGAATGTGTTACATGAGTTCTAACTTTGCTGCTCAAAAAGAATTTTCTTATCTTTTTTCTTTCTTTGCTCCACTCTCTTCTAGATAATTAAGAGCTGAGTTCTGGGTAAGCAAGGCATTATTGTAGGGCTACATATCATTTTTTTTTTTTTTTTTTTTTTTACTGGGAGGTCCCGGGGATCGAACCCGGGTCCCTCCATATGGGAGACGGACGCCCAACCAGTTGAGCCACATCCGACCCCTACATATCATTTTTAACATAGCAAAAGATGGCAAAAGAGCTGTCACAATAGCAAGAGGTCCCACTTTCTGAAAGCTCTCCTTCCCTGGTTAACTGAGAAAAAAGCATTAATACACACTATCTCAGTTAGCACCCACGGTAGCTTTATCAAATAGGAGGCAGTTGAACCTGGAGATTAAACATACAACATCCAACAGCAGACAGCATGGGTTCAAATTCTGACTCCACCAGCCATTTACCACAGAATAACAGTTTCCCAAACTGCAAAATGGGGTTGCTAATAATAACTAACGAATTGGGTTGTTGAGAAGGTGGTGAGATTACACCAGTGAAACACACACTGCAAT
The DNA here is from genome assembly GCA_026826555.1 of Tolypeutes matacus. Classification (NCBI taxonomy): domain Eukaryota; kingdom Metazoa; phylum Chordata; class Mammalia; order Cingulata; family Chlamyphoridae; genus Tolypeutes; species Tolypeutes matacus. Next base: position 586,037 of record JAKSZT010037812.1, read on the forward strand.
GGCTGGTGTCAGTGAACACTCAATAAATGTTCCCTACTGCTGTCTCCACTTTACTGCTGAGAAAACTAGAGTCTATATGAGATAAGTAACTGGAGCAAATAATGGAGCAGGGATGCACAACTTAGGCACCTGCGTCCCACAGCACAAGTGCTTAGTCACACAGTGATACTGGCAATTAGAGTTTAATAGTTAACAGTGGAATCCAGGGGAAGGGCAAATCCTTGGGCCTTGGACAAGAATGACAATTTACTACAGAAATGAGGATTTCAGTTCAGTGTTACAAATGTCTGATTCATAATCTTCTCCCTGCCAAAGAAATGAAAGAGCAATCCTTCACTTCTTGAGCAGAATGATTCAGTGTAGGTGGACTGACCACCTGGAATTTGCAAGTTAAATTCAAATGCATACTTATTCTACCAAAAGACAGTTCAATTTAAAGTATTTGCTGGTTTTTAATATGCATTCTAAGTTTTAGGACATTCAAAAGGCATTTCAGATGCTCATAAACCAATTTAGGAGTCTATGGGATTTCTTTTTTCTTTGAATGAGGTGATTTAATTACCATGCATTATAAAAACATTTGGTGTCATTGGGCTAAATGAATTTGGGGAGTGAAGCAGAAATTCATATTTGTCCACAGACTTTTCTGCATCATAAATCGAAATGAATTTGTTCATTTTTACTCTCCTGCTGTTGAAACAGTAAAAATTCCTGGAAATTATGCATTCCAAAGATAAGCCACTCATAAGCTACTCAAACTTTAATGTATATTTTAACATGGATACCCAATTCAATGAAGTGTATTGAATGAAGTGTAACGGGTCAGAAAGTCATTTTTAAAATAACATCATTTTCCTGCCTGCCAATTCCCTGAAATTCAGAATTGGGATCAGTCCTGGGGCATGTTTAGTCAATTCTCTTTAATTGAATTAAATAGACAGTACTTCAACAAGATGAATTTAGTCCAGCACTACCATTCATAAACAAAAGACAACTTTCTTAGAATACTTCTCCACAGTTTCTCCAATTTTCTCAACACAGGATTCTTAACTGTTCAAAGTGTGCCATTCACATGTTTGTTCTTTGCACTAGACAACCTCCTCAATTCAGTAGACAAAAGGTGGTGTAACTTCCTGTGGCAATCCTTTAGAAAGGCTCGAAGAGCTTCTTCTACTGCCAGAGGTGTTAGCAAGTGGCCCAGCTGCTGTCCCCATCTGCTCACCACTCATTCCCTTCCCACCTTCCTTCCTTGTAGCTAACATCTCCACACCTTTGAGGTATTATTTCCTCAGAGTGTGGTTTCTGTATCACCTGCACCAAAATTACTTGGTAAGGAGTGGGGTACTGATTAAAACAAAACAAAACAAACAGATTACTCGGCCCCCACTGAGTAAGAATTTATGGAAAGGTTGTCCCAGGCTCTCTATTTTTATCAAGCAGCCCATGAAGTCTTTATGCATATTAAAGCTTGACAATCATTGTGTCAAGTACAACTGCTATAAGACAGTTAACCTCCAAAGTGCCTGGCCTTGATCAGCAGAATATTCCCTACTTTAGCATAAACTCCTGTCTTGGTCTCTGGAAACTAGAAAGGTTTTTCTTTCCATCTCTTCCTTCTCTCTTCATCCCAACTATTAATTTTCTCTTTTCTCTTACCACACCTTTATGCCACAGGACACATTTTTTTTTTTTCCCATGGTTTCAAGGAAAGCTTCACCTGAGCTTTAGCACTGAGCTTCAAATATCCTCCCATCCATTTCTGCCAGGACATCCAAACGTAATTTCTCACTCAATCTTTCCCACAAATATTGCTAGCTTGAAACAAATTCATTCACTCATTTATTCAACACTATTTATTAAGCTCCTACTTTGTGCTAAAAGCTGGTGATACAATGATGAGCAACGAGACCAATATATCTGGTCTTTTGGAACTTACATTCAGCTAGTGGTGAGTGGTTGGAGTAGAGAGGTAGAAGTAGACATTAAACAATTATCTATACCATTATACCATTAAAATCGTGGCAACTACTACAAAGAAGAAATACGGGAAACAGGGAGAGGTATGCATTTTTGGCAAAAGAATGATGGTGTGGAGGCACATGTCTTCAATTTGTCTCATTTCTCAGGATAACTTTGCTCACTTGTTTACAAGTTATGTCTACTACGTTTCTCCACTGTAAAGATACTATTTGTCCAGTCATAATTAAAAAGTATTTTGTGGGGAGTGACTTTGAGACTATGCAAATATTTTTGCCCAGTAATTTTAGCACCCAAAGATAATTCTTACCTGAAACAATTATTATTGTGGTGTTGGAAAAAAAGTGATTTTCAATTTCCATCATGCCGTCTATATTTATTAGGTTAGGTAGAATTCTTGGTTGAAGGTTTTCTGTTGTCATACAAAATTTTTAAATATTAGGTCAATGGACCTATTTTTTGCTTTATTGCATCTGGGTTTCTTATCATGGTTTATTTCAATAATTTTTAATTACATCTACCAATCTTTCCTTTCTGTTAATTCTATGGTTAAATATTTTTGTATAAATATCTTCAATCCACGTGGAACTTATTTTTATGGAAAAAATGAGACAAGGATACTTTCTTTCACTGCTCGCCAAAATGGCCTTCTTTCCTTCTGCCTGAAATTTTAATTGGGAAATGACCCCCAAGTCTGCTCAAACATGTTCAGCTGCTTAAACGTGACCTGCCCAAACTAGGTGCTTAGGATGTGTTTATTAAATTGGAATAGTCTGACAGTGGTGTATAAAGTTATGGAGTGGAAAGGAATCAGTAGCTTAGAGAAGCTCACAACTCGGGAATAAGGCACCTGGGTCTGGAATGAAGAGTGGTAAAAAAGAATGGAGAAGGGGGGAAAAACAGTTATTGGGGGAAGATTCTCAGGAAAATCCATAGAACTTGGAAGCTGAATGAATATATTGAGATTCAGGATCATAAACAGGCAAAGATTTTAAATGTTGGCACCTAAAGGAATTGGAAATGACAATGCTTCTGACTTTGACAAAAAGTCAGTGAATGGTACAAATATCCACCGGATTACTCAAAACCCAGCAAAACCTGGACACATCTACCTTGCCTTCTGCTCTCTCCCTCAACTTCACATCCATTCTACCACCTACATTCTCTGATTCTCCCTTCAGAATATCTCTCAAGTCATCTCACCAACTTTGGTCACAGCACCCTAATCTATGCCATCTTGCATTATCAGAGTAGCTTTCTAATTGGTCTATTTGCTTCCATCTTGCTCCCCTTTAATTAATTCTATATACTACAGGTATCATGACCTTTAAAAAACCTGATTCAGATCTTTCCAGCGATGGAAAACATTATCATGGTTTTCCATTGCTGTCCTTAACAGGTCCCACAGAGGTCAGTCTGATCAGCTGCCTCCTCACCAGCCTCCTCTGGCACACCCTCCTTCACAAACTGGCATCTTTCTGAGCTGCACCAAGCCAGGTCTATGCAAATGCACTCCACCCTCATTTCACACTTCTACATCCTACTCATCCTTCCAGCGACGGCTGCAGCATCTCTTCCTCAGGGAAGACATTTTTGACCATCCCCATACTAGGTCACACCCTGAATTTATATACATCAGACAAACCCAAGTAGGAGGGGATTTTCTACAAAATATCTGTCTGGTGCCCTTTAAAGTGTTAAAATCATGAAAGACTGAGGAACTGTTCCAGATTAAGAGACTAAGGAGACATGACAACTAAATGCAGTGTGTGATCCTGGATGGGATTCTATACCAGAAAAAAGAAGAATTTGAATAAGATCTGTAGATTAGATAATGGTATTATATCGTTGTTAATTTCCTGATTTTGAGAAATACTGTTATGTAAGATGTTAATAGTCAGGGATTCTGGGTGAAGGAAGCATAGAAATTCTTTGTACCATTTTTTGCAATTTGGGGGATGGATGTCTGAAATTATTTTAAAATGAAACATTAAGAGAATTTTAAATAATACCTTAAAATCTCATCAACAAGGGACATCAAAGAAAAACATTATAATATCTATTATCTCAAACATAGAAAGCATTCACAGAACAGTAAGAAAAAGATAAAGAATTCAGTGAAAATGAACAAATGACATGAACAAGTCATAAGAGATATAAATGGCTAAATAACATGAAAAATTTACATCCTCAAGTAATTAAGAAACAGCCACTTTAAACAAGGTATTTCCCTTTTATTTGATTAATAAAATTTACATGACTGAACAAACTCATTGTTAATGAGGATTGGAAGAAAAATTGCCATTTTTTTTTAATATTATGCATTTTTGTTAAGCAAGCAAGTCCAATTCTAGGAATTTCCCTATACACTGTCCGACCCAAATAGTATATACATACATAAATATATGCATATGTGTATATATATAACTGCAACATGGTTTTTAAAATATTAATATTTTGGAAATAAAATAAACAGCCATCAAATGGGGATTATTTAAAATAAAGAATGGATCATCCCTATAGCAATAAAGCCTTTAGAAAGGATTTACATATGCACTGACCCAGCAAGTTGTCCAAGTCACAGCATTAAGTGAAAAAAAAAAAAGCAAATTGGAGAATAACATATCAGGTATGACCCCATCCTTGTAATATGAATGTATATGTATTTAATGTTTATTGTCATTTGCACAAAAAAGGCTGAACAACATACACTGAACTTTTCCTTGCCTGATCTCTCTGTTTGGAATCATGAGGGACTTTCGCTATCTAATTCATTCATTTCTGTACATTTATTATAAGTATCAATCACTTTATAACTGGACAAAGCATACTTCTTTTTTTTTTTTTTTTTTTTTTTTACCAGGAGGTTCCAGGGATCGAACCCAGGTCCCTCCATATGGGAGACGGACGCCCAACTGTTTGAGCCACAGCTGTCCCCCTCATACTTCTTTTTAAGCCTAGAACTTTTGAGTAGGTAGCCCTAGAATTGAATCCCAGCCCTGCCAGTTTCTAAATGTGTGAATTTTGATAAATGACTTAACTGTCTGTTTCTCCTCTGTAAAATGAAATTAATTGTTAATAACAACAGTGCCCTCCCTGCCTCATAATCATCTTAAAGGAGTGGAAGTGTATTAAGATCGAAGGGCTTTCTAAGTCCACAGGGGCTGCTCTGGCTTGAAGGTTGAGCTGGGAAGCTTAGTGTTTCATACCTTAAAATGCAGTTGCTGGAAAGAGTTCTTTATAGATTACAGACCTTCCAGAACATAAGGTTGGTGAACTCTGCAGCATAAACCCTTCCAAGTGGGTCCCTCCAGATCCAGAGCCCACAGCCTTCGGCCCCCTGCTCCCTCTCTGCCTTTCCGGTGATGGCCCAGACTGCTTTGCTCACTGCTCCTGAGTCCTTGTTTCTGGATCACATACTGTGTGTCCCAAGTTCAGGTGGTTGGTAACTCCTGTTTTCATGAGGTTAGTTCCCTGCTCAAAAACATACAGTGGTAACCTAGTGTACACCAGATGCGGTTTAAACACCTTGCCAGGTCCTACAGTGCCCTTGTGGTCTGACCTCTTTCCCTTCTTTTGCATTATTAGACTTTGTTTCACGACTCCCCAACATAAGCCTCCCCGACATCTCTTTGCTCAAGACCTTACAGCCCTGTCCAGACACCTGCCACTAGGAAGGATGTCCGGCATTATCTCTAAATATTTCCACTAACCCGTGTGGCTTTCTGATTCCATCCATCACAAACGCAGGTATTACTAAGAAAACGGAACGCGGAACATAATGCCATTATAACCCCAAGGGAGCATTGATGGTTATGTTCGTACATGAAAACTTGTATTGAAATCAGGAGGAATGAGCCCAAAAGATAAAAATAAAAGCAAGACTCCAAATGTAAAATTAGACTTCGCTCTTAAATAGGTTTTTTTCTCAAAGTGCCAACCCCCTGCATCAGAATCTCCTAAGAAGGTTGTTAAAATGAAGCCCCCACCTCCCCGGCCCCACCCAAACCTACTGAAAAATAATCTCTGGGGGCAGGTAGAGGACATTTTTTTAAAAGACTAGTTTGAAAAGCACTGACCTAGTCACTTTCCTAAGTGTTTCAATATTACACATCACAAAAGAAAAATAACTATCTATGCCATAAGAATATGGGGGTCACTGAAATTCCAGGATCCAAGTTTTAATTTCTTGAATTTTTCATTAATTGGAAAAGTTCCACATCCACCAATGATTCCAAGTGATTTTAATTTTGTTTGCTTAAAGTACTACAGCCTTTCAATAAGCAGTTTCTCTGCCCCTTTGAACAGACACGTTAATATATGAAGGTCTTATTCCATGTCTCTCCAAATTCCATTCTGTCTATCAGTTTGTTCCTACTGCTGAAGAAAACATACCTTGTGGACCAACTAATAAACCAACTTTTCAAGAACAAAACAGGTTGTGGTGGGGGGAGTGCAACAACCTAGAGTCAATCTACCAGAAGACTGAAGGATGAACCCACACGCACAAAGGTGTCTCTATATTTATTTTCAGCTGTTGACATGCACATTTCCAGTGTTAAAAAAAAAAAAATAGGCTCTAGTGATAGAGTAAATAAAATAACAGTGCCCTTAGATGACCCGAATATACCCATAAGCACCACTCCTGATTGCAGTTTTCCTTCTGCCTTTGATTATTAAAAGGTGCACATTTGATTGATTACCCAAGCCATTCAATTTTGAAATGTAGCACTTTCAAAAGAGGCTCACACAGCAAATTCTTTTCTGAGCACAGGCAAATGCAAAACAGGCAGGTAATGTTCACAAGGAGCCAAGAAGGGTTAAAAATGAGTCCTCATCACTGACCTTGTGTTCCCACAACCACCACCCCCCAAAAAAAGAAACACAAAAAAACAAAACTCAGAGAGTCCTCAAGTCAGATGATCAAAATGCATAATTCCTGGTGGGTCTCTTAACAGTTATCTCTTGTATAAGCCTCTGCTGAATCTTTGGTTCAGCTACTGTAATGCCCTTAAAACATAAGCACAGAAAAAGTTTAAAATAAAAGCAAAACACCAAATTAACTAAACCTCAAATTCTGTCATACTTAATCAAGTTTAAACCAATGAAAATAAGAAACTGTTCTTTTAAAAATAAATTTAAGTTAAATAATTAAATGTGTGATTTACATAAAAGGGTAAACCAGAGGGTTCAGAATATATATTTTTCTAATTAAACTTTTTAAAACATTTTGCCACATTTACCTCATCATTCTATCTACCTGTCTATCTGATCTATTCATCTATTTTCTAAGCATTCGAGTGTAGACTGTATAAATCATCCTCCTTGAATACTTAGTACTTCCATGTATGTTTCCTAAAACCAAAGATCAGAATAAATATTTAAAGATGAGAGTTTAATTTTTTTACTCAATTAAACAGTGCATGTTTTACCCATGAACCTTATTCAAGATCAAGAAAAAACTTTGCCTCCTTAGAAAAAACAATTGTAGTTATTGGTTTCTGAAAGTTATTTATTATGAGAACAAAAAATTATAAGGATTAATGTAATAATGTTAAAATACAGAAATCATTTATGGTGTTTTCCATCCTAAAGAAACTCTGGAAGAATTACACATTTTTTATTCTTTGCTGCTACAGCAGTCTTCCCACCTATGATTAAAATCCATCCTCTTATAATTAAACTTAATTACTTCAACAAGTCAAAGAACAGCTAGATTTGTTCTGCTGTTACTCTATAAAACGCTCTGAATAAGCTGAATAAAAAAGTGTAAAATGTCGTAACTCACAGCACATGGATGGGAAGATATATCAGAATCTAGTAGCGTGGAGACAGATGGATGACATAGTTTTTTCAGACTACTGATAACTTCCCCAGAATCTGATGCATTATATTAGGGAGAGATAGCTTCCCTGCCTCCAGTATAGAATAAAGATATAAAGGACATGAGAAAAGATGTCACAAATGAGTTTATATTGTATATGTCAACCGTGTTAGGCAAAAAACAATCACTCTTAAAAGTTATACGTATAAACACAAATTAGAACCTAATAAAGAATATCACTAACAAACTCCTAAAACATCAAGGAATATTAGCAAACATTTTGTAATTCTATATTAGAGGTGGTGAATTCTACACTGGAGATGACTGGAGTCCTGAAGCTGAGTAAGGAAAAGCCCCCACATTTTTTGCTTCCCTTAGTGTCCTCAGCACCTGGCAGGTAGTAAATACTTAAGAGGCAGGGACATGCGCAAGTTAGGAAAGCAGGTGTTGGAGTTGGATTATCTGGGTTTGACTCCCGGCTCTATCATTTACCAGCCTAGGACCCAGAGCAATTTATCTAGCCTCCTTACACATCAATTTTTTAAGCTGCAAATGGTACCTATTACATAAGGTCATTTTATTAATTAATAATAATAACAACAAACAAATATATAGCACTTATTTACTTTGTGCCACTGTACTAAGCTCTTTTCATTTACACCTATTTGAAATCCTCCCCAAATCGCAAGAGATAGAAACTAATATCACAGTTGGAAGATGAGGAAACTGACACTCAGAGGAGTTAGAAATTGCCCCCAAACACACATATAGTAAGAGGCAAAAACCAACTGATCATCCTTGAGGTAACGTGTTAAGGCTTAGTCCAGTGCTTGTCAGCTAGCATATGTCCAAATAACTAATATTTGTTACTAAATATTTGTCAAGTCATTCCAAGATTCTGAGTTTGTACCAGGGCTCAGCAGGAAAGAATATTCTGATCAACTGGTGATGTGTGCCATGGACGTGGAACATGGTTGTGATCATTCTTGTGCACAGGTTTGTGATCTCTTTTCCACATAAAACAAAGAATGATGTCTGACTGCCTGGAGTTTTCCCTTCTCCATCTCAGTGTCCCTAGGGTCTTATTTGAGGCTGTTACCACCTTACCCCAGATGACTGTTTTCCACTCCCTCCCTCTATCAATCCACTCTCCACCCAATTGCCAAAGGAGTCTCCCTCCAAAAGATGCTTTCATCACGTACTCCCTTTCAAGGAACCTACATTTGCCTACCACATCAAATCCCACCTTGTGGCTTTCAAGGGCCTTAACAAGACACTTTAACTTTCATTCAAGGGCTCAAGTGCCTCCTTATCACATACCATACCTGATAAGAATGGCTATGTGTTATTATGCAGAGAATAGCAGTGTTTGCCATTTTGTATTTTATTTATTTTTGGACATAGTTCAATAGAGAAAAAATAAAAATGTTTACAAATCTCATTGTACTTTCGTTTAGAATGAAACAAGCCTTATAGAGCCCAGTGAAGAATTCCAAAAAGAAAATCTGCACTAATAATGCAATACAATGTTACTATCAGGGCATATTTCATACAGTTTCCTAACCTTTCCTCCTGAAATTAGATCATGGATCACTGGGAGAACCCCTAATGCCTGAGGATGGAAAGTCAGAACTATAACGAAAAAGAAGGCATAAACATCCTTAATATTCAAGACCATACAATGCACCCATTTCCAAAAGAGTACCCTGAATGGCTTAACTAGAACAAATCAAAGCATAGGAAATGTTGATGCTTATATAAATGGATTGCTTTTAATAAACACAAGTTACTAAGTAACCACCAGTCTGAATTAATGTCTCTAGCTCAACCATATCAATGGACAAAAATAACATAGATATATTTTAATATTTAGAAAGAAAATCAAACAATACATTCTTTGAAGACTAAGCAAATTGCTGAATGTTTAATTGGCCTCTCCACTTGGCATGAAGAGATGCAAGATTGTAATAGAAGTTCATCTGACTTGCTTAACAATGCAAATAATTTCTGACAAAAGCCACAACCAAATGTAGCTACATTCAGATTATTCCTGAGTTGAACCTTCTGATGTCAACTCAGGCTTTCTAAATGTACACTCAAACACATCCAGTTGGACAGTTCACATGTTCAGATGGTTGAATTAAGCAAAATCAACAAGGGCAAGTACAATGCTTTTTTATTTTTATTTTTTCCTTTCATTTGAGGAAGCTGGTGGTTTTAGTTGACTCTATCAACTAGGTTTCAGTTTGATGAACTGTTTGATGATTCATATAAAGTTACAGTTAAAAAATCAATATTAGAAGAAGTGATGTAGTTAGGTTGGGAAGATAGAAAAAAGCATTCTCCAATTGCTATCCATTAAACAAGTATTTATTCAGCAGCTGCTATCCATGAGGCTCAGGAGCTGGAAGGCTGACTAAATGTTTTCAGGAATTAATATGAGCAATTTTTCATAATTTCAACTGAAGTCACCTATAAATCTTTTTCAGGGTCAAGGAAAAATGCTTGTTTTAGAGAGAATTACAAATCCAGTTGATTCATTAAAATGTTTCTAATCGGTAAATGTATCAGGCAGGCAAGTGGCACTGCCCGGGCAACAGCTATATATTTCCTCTCACATTTCTTCTCTAATATTTTTGAACAAGAATTACCAGGCTTTTCTTCTCTGTAAAATCCAGCCCCACTCCCTGGATTAGAGCTGTAAGTAGGTCTGGGAAAGCGTCCTTGAAGGAGGAGTATGATGAAACTGAGTTTAAGTCCTATGTGCTGAGAGCAAGAAGAGGTAGGTAACTTGTTAATAATTCATTAACTGTTCTTATCAGTCCTTCTCAGGGACCAACCACAAGAGGCAGTTATGATTCCTCCTCCCATCTAGGAGGATCAGGGAAGCACTGACCATGCTTATCATTCTTGAGGGCACCCTTACAACACTGTCCCTCTCACTTCTCCCCCTGGCCTCCAATGGGCAATGAGAGTCCTATGAAATAGGACAAAAGTAGGCAAGAAAGTGGCCCAGACATGGTGTAAGGACTTGATTCTCTGCCTGATGATTTCAATGATGCTTGTTTTAAAATTGTTTTAAGAAAGCAAGTTTCTTCTCAAAACCCCCAAGAACCAGCTGTTACATAAATTACAGCTGAAGTATATTCAAGAGTAGATTCCCAAGTGGCAAATACTTTACTGCATATATGCTTGAACAGAAAACAAGCGGAGAGTTCATTTTCCAGACAGATTCCAATAACATTTTATGCTTTTGAAAGACAGAAGCTGTAATGGAGCAAATGGTAAACAAGAACAGCCTTCTGCTCAAAGACATTAACTTGTATTAAAAAGTAAACAGATATTTATATTGTAGCTACAAAATGCCCACTATAATTTAGTTGCTGAGTACGTTTTTAAAGTTCAATTTAGCATCCATTCTGCAAGCATAAAATTGATGATTGAAAGGTCTGGGGAAAAAACAGAAGACAGTGGCTTTAAATCATAAAACAGCCATAAAAAGCCACTCTCAAAAACTTTGAACAGGAAATCAATCATTCAAGTGCAATTTACGTGCTGGAAGTGATCTGCCATGTTGAGTTTGACAGGGCCTTGCATCTTGAGACCATAAATTAACATCCTAGTGATATATACTATATTTTTGGAAACATCTTAAAACCTTGGACTTCATTTTCTTCTCGGTGATAGCAGGACGTTTGGAAAGTAGTGTGTTCACGGGGGCTTGCTTTGAAAGATGTCTGTTTCAATTACTACTAAATATTGCTTCCCAGAAAGCCCCTCCAATCTTCCCTCCAAACTCCAACAAACACTTAAGATTTTTTTTTTTTTAATTATCTAGGTCAGGTTCTCTCTCGAATTATTTATTCCTTGTGTATTATTATTATTATTATTATTTTATTTCAGTAACTATAGCACCTTAGGTTCTTGGCCATTGGCACTATGGGTTGTTTTAGAGAAAGTCCTGGTAAATCACATATTTTTAGGACCTTTCCCTTCTCTGTGCATTTCACTGGAAGATTTCAGCGTAGGGCACATATCCGAGTCGTTCATAAAGGGCATAAAAGGAAACCTCATCTAAAAAGCCGTGCCGCACACCCTGCTGGGTTAAAAGGCCTACTTTTCAAAACACTCGCCCTCCCTTATATCACGCACCACCAAAGGAAGTGCGGTGGCCCCCATGACTGTCGACGTGATCTCCAAGGCTGCATCCCAAATCGGACCCAGAATGCACGCAGACCCACGTCTGGGTCACCTCCAGAGTCCCGCCCGGCCACCAGAAGCCACAGCTTCCTTCCTTCCTTCCCCATCAAGGTGAAACTAAGCCCCCGGGGCTGGCTGAGGGGAGCGCAGAGCAAGGGCGGGAAGAAAGCCAGGGACGCGCATTTCCTTCCAATTCAGCCAGCGCGCGGCCGCACGCCGTCCGCGGAAGAGGGGCCGGCGCGCACCGGGCCCCCAGCCTCGCGCCGGGCACACGCACCCCGGTGTACACACTCGCCTGCGCCGGGGCACGCTCACACACGCGCGCGCGCCCGCTCACCAGCAGCCCCTGACATCCGGAGCCCGCGTGGGACGGCGACTGCGGCGGCTGCCCCTGCGCCTGCCGTGTGGCCTTTGCATCCGTCTGGCCGCTGCAGCCCGGGCCGCGGGGGGCTCCTGCTAGAAGGCACTGCAGCCGTGTGACGCCGGCACCCGCTCGCTAGCTCGGCCGAGCCGCCTCCCCCTTCCCCTCTGCAGACCGAAGGAGCGTTGCTGGTTCCACTCGCTCAGCTACGCGCTTTGCTCTGCTCTTCCTCCTCCTCTGTGCGGTGGCTTCCCAGGGCCTGGGACAAACAGCGCCCTCAGCAAACCCACGCGGGGGCTCTGCGACCCAGGGACTGCAGCAGCTGTCTCCGCTGCCGCTGCTGCCGGAAAAGAAATTGTCACTGCGAAGGCCTGGGCCTCCCCTGCCTCGGCCCCTAGGTGCCGCCTCCGCCTCTCCCTCCGCCCCCTCCTCTGTGGCGGCGGTGGCCACCCGCATTCTGCGGAAACGGCTCGGGGTGGAAGCAGGTTCCTGGGGATGGCTTAGTGCAAGAGTAAATCGGTTGGGTGCGACTTTTCCTTTTTGAAACTCTGCATCCCTCACCCGTAGCCCACGGAACCACGTGGGTTCTCCCTTTTCGCCACCATCACTTTCACCGATATGGACAGGACTGGGTGCCTTTAAGACTGCAGAGTACACACGCAGTGATGCAGCTGGATTTGACCGTGAACCTGGCGTTGGAGAGGGGGCAGGGCGGAGGACAATAGGGTTTTGGTGAAAAATCCCACTTATACCTCATAACAGAAATTACATTTTGAGATTTAACCACAACGTACCCTCACCATTAAATGCACCCAACCTTCGTGTACTCAAGAAATCCAAGATATTATCATATCTTCATAATATTATGATATTATTATTATCATATACAGTGTTTATGATGTGCCTGCAGTGTGCCAGACACCCCATACACATAATCTCATGCCATCCCCTCTGAAGCCTATGAAAGTTACTCTTATAAGTCCCATGACTGAGACAAAAAGAAGTAAAGAAATTTGCCCCAGGATATCAATCTAGAAAGTAGTGGAAGCTTGGATTTGAACTCAGATCTGACACCCAAAGCTGTTTCTCTTGGCTGGATAAACTATTAATTTATAACCATTTTGCATACCCTGTTGCTGCTGAATGAATTACAGGCACTTCATTTCCTGAGTTTATTTGGGTGATTACCTCCAAGTGAAAGAAGTAACAGCAGGGTGGAGTGGTGGAAAGTGGGCTTTTGCTGGTTGAATTTCCCAACAGATTTCTAGCCCTGGCCCTGCCACCAACTGAGCTGTTTGACCTTAGGCATTTCACCTTCCTAGAACTCATCCATCATTAGTTTTTAAAATGAGGGGGGTTTGACTATTGGAGGTCATAATCTGGCAGCCTACAATCTTGACTTTTAAGAAGCAACAGTGTTATTGTTTTTCTAATTTTGAATATGATTTCATTTAAATCAGGAAATTTAAATCCAGACTTTTGGCATCTTCTGAAAAACTGGAAGATTTGGCAACATTTGGTCCATGGTGGGTTCTAGCAACCCTCAGCTGGAGCCAAGTAACAGGTGCCTCTTTCGACTGAAAAGATGATCTTCAGTTTTCCATAGTTCCCACCACTCCCATACACCCCACCCCATTGACATTTGAAGTTCCGGCTTGCATTTGAGTTTGCACTTTTGAGCTAGTTAATCTCATTTCCTACTGGACAATCTAAAATTCAGTGACAATTCAGATTCATAAAAAGTATTATGAAACAAAAGTATTATGAAACAAAAATTTTCCATATAAATATTTATTTATAGTGGTCATTAATCAGTGTCTGGCTAGGTAGCATCCAGATCCTCATAAAAGCCAAAATGGCTCAAAATTCACAGTCCTGCCCCCTAGCAGCTAGGGCACAGTCATGGGACCAAAGTCCAGCCAACCAGAGGCTTCTTTCAAGGTTTTAAAATCTGGAGTCTGTGATGCAGAGTCATTTTAAGCCTAATTCCATTACCTGTGAAGTACCTTCTGTGTCCAAGGACAGCAGTGCCAGGGGTGATAGGTGGAGGTGTCCTGTGGCAGTGCCAGTGCTGTCCTAAGTGGGCAGTTTGGGTGGTGTGAGCACTGTTCTGATTCAAGCTTCCCTGCCTTTTTGATAACCTGGTTCCCCAGCCTTCCTGTTTCTTTGGGATACCATCTGATGGCCTTCCAATAATTCCTCCTCTGATTAGGTTAGTCAGAACTGGTTTTAGTGTTTGCCTCCAAGAACTCTGATAGGGACTTCTGGGGTGCCTTCCTTTCAGTAATTCATTAAAATACAGCTGGTACAAATGTATTTATATGACTTTTATCTCAGAGAATTTTAAAGTGTTCTATAATTTTATTTGCACCTTTAAAGATTCAATCACAATATTAATAAAAAATGAAATTTTGAAAAAGATAGGAGTTGTCCCCCTTACCAACCATATTAGGAAAGATTGCTTATAAATTAACATTGCCCTCAATACTGATGAGGGTACAAGCAAATGAGCCCTCCCATCTAGAGGTATAATTCTGATACCCTATGGGAAAGGAATTTGCCATTATGTTAACAAAAGCTATACAATGATGTACACATCCTTTTTTGTAGCAATTCTATTTCTAGGAAGGAATTTATCTGAAAGAAATCTGAAATGAAGAAAAAGATTTCTCTATTGAGATATTTATCACAGTGTTATTTATAATAACTAAAACACCAGCTTTGGGCACTAAAATGATGCTTAGGATGGGTTTTTAATGACATTGAACTACTTACCATACAATGTTAAGCCAAAAAGGATCATAAAATCTCAAGTAGTAAGATTACAGGAAAAAAATCTAGAAGAATTTATTAAAATTACCCCCTGAAGGTTACTTATAGACACTTATATAGTTCTTCCTTCCATATTGTGGGAGTTAGGGGAACAGTGCCACCGGTGATCTGGAAAATCTGAGTAAAAATTTTTGGCCCTCCCTTCATACCAGAGGAGAAGTCTGAATTTTTTCTTTTTCTTTGGCGGGGTATTTACAGTACCTTATTGTAAAATTTGGGTTAAGTTTTATACGGTACTGTGGCAGTTTGAGATTATTTTATAAATCCCCCCCCCCCAAAAAAAAAGATTAGGTTTGTAAACTAATCTAGTCCTCTGGTGTGATACCCTTTGATTGCTTTAAGTTTAGTTGAGGGGCCTTTGATTAGATTGCCTGTTAAGAAATTGCAGTAGGGCTTCTGATTGAACTATGTCAGGAAGTCATGACTCAGGTTGACTCCCTGCCCCTTTGCTGGGCCTGATATAAAAGAACTCACAGGGACTGACAGCACATTTTTGATTCTTCCATGTGACAGAAAGGACAAGGCTCAAACAGCTGAAGCCCGAGGGAGGGATGAGCCATTTGCCTGTTGGCTTACAACTGAAATCAGGAAGAGAGCAGAACAACCAAGACTGATATAGGAGGCCCGGAAAGAAACAAGCCCTGTGCCAGGAGAGAGAGAACTACAAAGGAGTTGGGCCTACGGAACTCAAGAGTAAAGGATGAGCCCAGAGGGGAAGGCTGAAACCTGGGCAGAGATCAGTGGCCATCTTGCTTCAATACTGACTTTGGTGAGAAAGCACCTCTTATGGTGCCTTGAGTTTTTCACAGCCTTGAAACTATAAGCTTTTACCCCAAATAAACCCCCCTGATAAAAGCCAACATATCTCTGGTACTTTGCATTGGCAGCCCTTTGACAAACTAATACAAATACTATTATATTTTATGCATTCCTGAGTTTCTAAACTTTTTCTGTATTATCTGAGGTTTCTGCAAATCTCCCCCAAAATTCCCATTTAATTTCTTATGGCGACCACAACATTGAAACCATGATGGAGAAAGTCCCGATGTGGAAGGGATAACTGTAGTTGCTGTTTTTATACTTTACTCTATTGTTCTAATTTTTCATAATGGATATTCTCTGTTTTTATTTAGGAAAAATAAATGTTTAATAATTAAACAAAATTGATAGCCAGATAAAAATGAGGTTGTAGCTATCACAGGGCCTCATCCATAGTAGGTACCTTATAAATGTTTGTGGAAGATGTGAAGGTGGATCACACTATTTCATAAGACAGACTGATGAATTAAGGGACTGTCAATTGTTTAGTCCGTGCTACATGTAGAAACAGGACATTGCATTCTTAATTGCTCTCTTTAGGTAATGCTGCATTCCAGTGTTTCCCAGTTGATGGCAAGTGGCAAAACATTAATACCTTTCCCACTGGATGGGTAACTTGGAGCCAGCCCTCAAATTTTTCCCTGTCCCACAAAATCAGAGATAAATCTGTTCTAGTATGCTAAAATATCCCCAGGAAGTTAGTATCCAACACAAAGAGGCCCTTCTTGTTTCTGGCCATAATATGGAGATTTATCATTCTAATCTTAGAGTCACCCAAGAGCCCTGAGCCCAGGGCAGTCTCCAATATCCCCATATGGCAACATTCTACTCCGATCTTATAACTTGGAACTGACAGTACAAAGAGAAAATATTCAGGGTTGAATTTACATTAAGCAGGAAATCAAAATCGCATTCATGTACTCCTATAGTTTTTGGTGTGTGCACATAAAGCAGTGGTCCCTGGGGTAAATATCTGCTCTCACTGGGGGTTCTTGCTGCGGCTAAATGGGCAGGAGTCAAGTTTAAATTTTCCTGCCTCTGGATTATCTCTAGAGTTAATGTCTCCAGGGAAAGACAAGTACTGAAGTATCCAACTGATTCTGTTAGAAAAAATATCCATTTTAGATATTATTATGTACTTAAAAGCATGTACCTGTTGGGGGTGATGAACAAGCCTTAGTAATGAATGGTGATCATAGTAGCATAACATTGTGAATGTATTTAACAGCACTGAATTGTATACTTGAAAGTGGTTAAATGATTAATTCTAGGTTGTATATATGTTACCAGAATAATTTTAAAAACCTATAGGCTTATACAATACAAAGAGTGAACCCTAATGTAAACTATGGACTGTAGTTAATAATTGAATTATAATAATATCAGTACATCATTTATAATTAAGGTAGCACACTGATGCAAAATGTTAATAAACAGACACAACTGTATATGGGAGGTGGGTATATGGCAACTGTACTTTCTGCATGATTTTTCTGTAATCCAGCTACTGCTCTAATAAAAAAAAAATTGTAAGCATGTACCTCAAATTATTATATCCTTGTAGACATGTATTCTGTGGTAGTTTATAGTGATTGTTTTTCAAGTGTGGTCCAGGGACCCCTGAAACCCTTGCAGAGAGACTGCGAGGTCAAACTATATTCATAACAATGCGAAGATACTATCTGCCTTTTTCATAGTCATTCTCTCATGGGTTTACAGTGGCATTTTCCGGAGCTACACGATGTGTGATATTGTAACAGCTTGATCGAATGCAGCAGCAGATACGAGAATAGTTTTCTTCTATTAAGCCAGGCATTAAAATGATTTGTAAAAATTTGAATAATACCAACCTTCCCACCAATTTTATTTTTGTCTCAGAAAATATAGTTATATTGTAATAAAAATGTAATATTTAAGTGAATGTGTAGTTAGTTTATTATTGTTTATTTTGTTGTTTGGTGCTGAAACTGGGATATTATTGTTTTTAATAAATTAATAAAATGTTTCTTAAGGTTCTGTTTATTTTCTAATATAGTAAAAATTGATATAACTCACATAAACAAAAGCTCTCTGGAGTCATTGATAGTTTTTAAGAATATAAAGCCACCCTAATACTAAAAAATCTGAGAACCATTGGCATATGCTATTAAGGAGATAGCAAAATCTAGATAACCTATTTTTCATTTGAGGAATAATACAACATTGTTAAATTAGGCTGTGTCATAAATGCAGGAAGTAACTGCTTCAAAAGTGGAAACTCAAGCACATCTGACTGATTTCCACTCACATGACCTATTTTGGCACGCCTTCCATATTTGCTACTTTAGACTTAAAAATATTATAGGGGGGCGGATGTGGCTCAAATGGGTGGGTGTCCGTCTGCCATATGGAGGGACCTGGGTTCCATCCCCTGGGCCTCCCTGTAAAAAAAAAAAAAAATATATATATATATATATATAGAGAGAGAGAGAGAGAGAGAGAGAGAAGGCGCATGGGCTGCCAGGTTCTGTGTGCCAGTGAGCCGCCAGGCCCTGGGAGCCATGCAGCAAGATGATGACGTAACAGGATAGAGACGCAGGGGAGAGTCAAGACAAGATGCTCCGAAAACCAGGAACCGAGGTGGCACAGGTGACAGAACACCTCTCTCCTACATTGGAGGTCTCCAGGATCGAATCCTGGTGAAGACTGGAGGAGAAGGATGAGAAGAGATGGCAGGAAACACACACAGAGAACTGCCCAGCCAATGAACAGAAAATGGGGAAGGGGGGGTTTAAAATGGATAAAGTAAATAAATAAATCTTAAAAAAAAAAAAAAAAAGAATATTATCTCCTCTATGTCCCTGTATCTAGTATACTGGAAGAGGATTCAGAAAGCCTGGAACTTTGTCCACTGCTGCCATTTATACATTGTCCTGAGCCCTGGAAACAAAAGGACAATGGCTCCAGTTACCTTTGAGTGTAGTTGTGAAGCCAAATGAGCTAAGGTAGATATGTGAAAGCATTTTGAAAACTAAAACGTGCTTTGCAGATATGTCTTAATACTCAAGAAAAGTTTCAATATAACCAACAGACTTGATGAAAAATGTAAATTATGATTTTATTTGAATTCCTAGCTATTGGTAAATATAGAGCAAAATATTAATAGTCTTTGGGGTGTTCTTTTTTTTAGAGACTTTTTTTTTGCTGGCTTATTTACAGATAAAAAGCATGTGTGTGCAAGGAGAGAACAGTGAGGGGTAGCAGAGGCGGGTCATAGAAAAGTGTCTGGTCTGCTCTTCACAGTCAACATATCCGGTAACAGTCACATCTCTCCTGGGGCTGCTCTGATGCAACCAAAATCCTTTCATCACAGGCTTCTGCTGTTATTTAGCAGCTATTGAGTAGGTTTGAGGGGTATCCTTGTAAAAGAGAAAGTGCAAAACACACAAAATGGACTGAACTGGTTATTTAAATTTAAAATTACTTTGGTCAGCAGAAAAAGAATGGCTCCTGCTTATAGAAAAAATGTGACCATGACAGTTTTTACTGGAGTGAATAATATTGTCTTAAAATACAACTCTTAAATGTATATCTGGCTATATAAGCAAAGACATGACTTTTCCAAGGACAAATATTGAAAATAGATATTTAAATATATATTTAGGCATGTGCTGCTGGGTTTAATGCATAGCCTCCTAATGTAGGAAATGCTTGTCATTTGAATGTACTTACAAAATAGACCTTAAAGGAAACCACCCACGTAGTTTCATACCAGGAAACAACAAGATTCTTTTTACTCCAGGGGGTCAAATAATCTTGAAACTGTCATATTATATATTGATTTCTTCAATCTCTCTGATTAAGCCTTAAACATTGCCATTATAATTCACTCTGCCCTATTATGTTATTACATTTTTAGGGCCTTGAGTTAACACAAAAAAACACCTTCCAATCCCCATCCCCCCAAAAAAGAGACGAGGTCATTCTGAGAGGTTGTTGATGTTGCCTTTCTCTGACTTAAGGTGCTTTTGCTTTTTTTTTTCTTCTATCAGACGAGTTTTACCATTTCTTGAGGTGGAAATAGGGTATGTTCTGAATGAGCAGAAGTCTCAATTTTAGAATCAAAAGATACCACAGATAACATCTAGTCCAACTCTCTTACTTTACAGAAGAGGAAACAGCTCTCGAGAGCGATGGTGACTTGTCAAGCTCACGGAAGACTGCACTACAGTCAAGTCTTGTGTCTGTGCCATTACAGTCGCTGGGCATCAGGAAACTCCATTAGCTCAGCGCTAGCTGGTTTTATTAGATTTTAGCTTTACTGATTGTGTATTAGTTTCCCCCGCAGCATGTCAACCGGTTCCCTTAATGACCCCGTAGTGTAGGAAGGGCATAAATTAGACCAAAGGATGAAAGAATGGTGTTTATAGAAGTGGTGCTCAGAAAGAAACAGAGGGGAAAAGACTGCAAATCTGCAAGGCATGGGACAATAAGGGTCAGAATTAAGTGGAACTCAAGGGCCACATAGAAAAAGAATGGCCATCTATTATATATTGTAAAAGCATAAGTGCCAGGAATTTGTGAAAGTTGGCATTAAGTGGCAAACTCTCATTCAAATATAAGTTGATTAATTTCTCTAAGCCTCAGTTCCTTTTTAAAAAATTCACAATAAAATTTATTTTTAGAGAAGTTTTATAGAAAAGTTACATAAAAAGTATAGGGGATTCCCATATAACCCCCCCCACACACACACATACACATTTCCCCCTATTATTCATATTTTACATTAGTCTGGTACCTTTGTTAGAATTGATGAACCAATATAAAGCATTACTACTAATCGAGGTCTATAGTTTATGGTTTACACTTTGTGCTGTACAGTTTTATAGGCTTTAACAGACATATAATGGCATATATCCATCATTTCAGTATCCTACAGAACAATTCCAATGCCCTAAAAATGCCCTATGTTCCACCTGTTCATCCTTCCGCCTCCCCTCTGAACCTCTGGTAAACACCATCTTTATACTACTGTTACCATTCCTTCCATTACCACATGATAATACCTGCAATAACAATAAATGTACATTGGTCCCTGATTACCCTCCCCTTCTCATGTTTGTTCATTCCACAGTCTTAAGGAATTTGGGATGATGTCCACACTGACTGCTTCAGATTGAGAGGAGGCTTAGATATTACAGGGCAGATGGAAGAACTGTTTTGTTTTCAGTTGTAGATACTCCTTGCTTTTTGGGGATGGAACTTGTCCGTCATCTTCATTTTGTTAGTTGTCCTGGACAAGTCTGAAGAACTGAAGAGTGAGTGTTGGTTACAACTTTGCTGGGATTTGGGGCTCAACCGACATGAAAACAGTCCAAAGGCTTAAGTCTCTGAGACATGTATTTAACAAGTATAGTGATAATTATAGGTTCAACTAAAAGGGGCAGAAGAATTTTGAGGAGGGAATTTATAAATGAGTCTAGCTCTTTTATATTGGGGAAAGAGATTACCATATTTCCCCAAATAGGGCCTGCCAAAGGGATGTTGGTTTCATGTAGCCATGTGCCTTTCCTATAGTGTCCAGTTGTCCCTGGAGCCCTCAGAAGCACTTTTGTTTGAGGTTTCGTTTACTGTGTAAGCTTCAGTTCCTTAGTGAGTAAATATAACTAAACCTCTTTGAAGATTAATTAAAATAATTCCTATCCAGCTTCTAAAATGATTTCTAGGCCAAGAAGGGGTCCAAAGAAGTTTTTGAACCTGGCCAATAGAAGGAGTGGTGTTATCATTGCTAGAAATGAAAAAAATATCAAGCAATGGTAACGGCCATAGTAATGTAAGATAACTGCAGACCATTCAAATAGAAATGCCTAGTAGTCCTGAGAAATCAATTTGGCAGTATAGATTTGGGGGTTACTGCTGAGTAGTGATGGGCAAAACCCAGGAAATGGATGAAATCCTCAAGGGAATGAATGGGGAAGGCCTGGGCATTAAGACATGAACCCTGGCAATGTTCACAGGTACTGGGCAGCGGAAGGAAGAGGGGCCAGGAAAAGACAATCTTAGCTGTGAGGCCAGCATAAACAGAATGTGGGTAATATTAATTACTGCTGCGACCTTTACTGACCCTTACGCTGTGCCAGCCACGGTGTCAAGTGATTTGCTTGGACCATCTCCCTTAGTCCCCACAACCCTGTGAGGCAGGTCATATTATCACCATTTTACAGATGAGAATGCTGAGTGGTGAAGCTGATGCTCTAAACCACGGGGAGGAAGAACCTCAAGAAGCGGGTGCTGGTGAGCAGTGCCGCATGCGGCAGCAATGGCCAAGAGGATAACACCTGAGAGGAAATAATTTGATTTGGACACTTGAAATTCTCTGGTCATTGAGAGTACATGTTCAGATGAGAAGTGGGCATATAAGGCAGTGTTACTGGATTTTCTCTAGGTTCTTAGCTAAATTGCATGTTGATCCAGGCCAGGGTGGGGGGTGGGGCAGGGGAGAGAAGACCAGAACAGGGGGTAAGAAGGCAAAAGCAGGGTTTTTTTTGCTTTGCTGCTTGTCTTTTAAACCATTAATTATTCCGCCCTTTTGCTAATGACAAGGGAGGAGTCCCAGCTGTTTGCTGTTTTGATTGATTACCTCACCCCTCAATCCCCTGGGAGGGCCCGATGGTAAGGCCCCCTGGAGAATATCTGGGGATTTTCCTGGGTTCTGAAGGAAATCTCACTTTGAACAGGATTTCTCACAAGGGGCTTCCAGCAGCCATCTTGTGGGGTATTGTGGCCACGTGTTCAATGGCGGCAGTTTTTCTGCCAGGTTCCCGATTTGTCTCTTTATTTCCTACCTAGCCTGCCTCAGCAGGTTACCAGAAATTGAAGAGTGAATGATAGGGAGGAAATGGGGACAACGACCGTGGGTCAGTTATCCAAGAGGAAGATGAGGAGTAAATTGATACTCAGAGGGACATCAGCCTCCAGATAGGGAAGCCTGTGTAGGGGGAACGACCTGGTAGAGAAAAGGAGATGGAAGACTGTGGAGACAGATAATAAAGAGAGTAATTCTCAAGGAGGCAGAACAGGTGGGATTAAGAATGCAGTCATGCGGATGAGATTTCAGAAGGAAGAAGAATGCCTGAAATGACTCATGCAATATCCCTTCAGCACCCAAACTTTAGAGAGCAATTAAAATCTTCACTGTTTGTCATAAAGATGCCAAAGAGAAGTGCTTTCATAATTTTAAAAATTCCCTCTCCTTTTCAATATCTTATAAATGGCAGATGCTCTGAGGCTTTTTTTCCTGTTCCTTCCCTACTCCAATTTCTACAAATATCTCTCAAACACAGCCTGCACAGTTTGGTATTTTTTTGTTTTTGTCTCCCGTGTCCCTCTCTGGCTCAGGTCTTTTTTATGTAGATCAATATAACTCCCTAGACTTCTTCTAATCTTCTGTTCTCACATTACCCAGATTAACCTATCAAACAAGAAGCTTCTCATCTCTCCCTCCTACCTCTCCAAGTTCAAGAAGAGAAGATGACTATACACATATGATTGTATTCCTGTCACACTCCTTTCACCTGAGGCAAAAGGAAAGGATGGAAGGAAAAGTGTAGAGTCAAAGATATTTGGGTGGGGGGATAGATGTGGCTCAAATGGTTGGGTGTCTGTCTCCCATATGGACGGACCTGGGTTCAATCCCCAGAACTTCCTGGTTAAAAAAAAAAAAAAAAGGATATTTAGGTGGTATCTGTCCCCAAACAAAGTTCTTTTATATGAAATCCCATCAGTACCTCTGGAAGACAAGCTATCATACCAAATTATTTTGGTAGAAATCTGTGCTCAATCCAACTGCAATCATTGACCCCAAGAAAGTTGAACTGTATGTCTCAAGGTGGAATCTTTAGGGAGTCAAGTTTTGAGTGGATGACCCTTTGCACTATTTTGGTCCAGAATACTCCTCTGCATGTGGATCCTTTGAACCCTGAATGAGCCGTGTTGGCAAATGGGAAGCTATTTAGTGCAACTATTAAGAGAATAAACTCTGGAATAGACAGGTCTGGGTTTGAATCTTAGTTCTGTCTCTTTTCAACCATGTGAACTTGAGGCAGTAAATTTACTTCTCTAAATTTCAGTTTTCTGATCTCGAAAATACCTCTTAAAGGGAGTTGGTATACTAAAGTTTTTAGCACAGTGATGGGTATGCAGTAGACACTGAATAATAATCATTACTATTAGTGAAAAAAGAGAATTTCCAATTAACAGATAGTAAGGACTGAGGCAGATGAGGGAGATATCCCTGAGCTACTCTGCCAGGCCATTAGCCACAGAAGAATAAAAAGTTGAGGGGGTGGTGGTGGTAGGACGACAAAGTCTGTCTGAACTTAAAATAATTTAGCATGCAAATATCCAAGCTTATTTTACCGGACAATGGTGTGCTGGATTTGCCTTATTCTTTCGACCCTTGTGTCAGAGCCAAAAAGAAGAGACTTTAGTAATATAGGTTCTACAATGGAGACAAAAATGCATCTATCAGCAGATGTTTCATTTAAATCTGGTTTAGCGTGATTAAAATCCTTACTGACATAGTCCATGGAAGCTGTTGCAATAGAAATGACTATTCCAGCACTATCTCAGTGCCTGGGGAAAGACTGGGATTCTAGAAGCTCTAGGATGATGGGGGATGGAATTATGCATGATCTTTACTTCTTCTTTTTTCTTTATTTTTCTAATTTTATTATTTTATTTTTCCAATCTTTCTGCAAAGAACATCTATTAATTTTTAAATAATGAAAATTTAAAAACTATAAAAGAAATACATCTCCTTTCTCAGTAACACCCCAGTGTATAAGGAATTTTGAAACAGGAATTGGGCCACTATGTTCAAGATGATTTGAAGAGGAGAGGGTCTAAACGCAAGCATCGGAGGACTTCCGGGAAAATGGCGACCAAGTTGCTTCGCTCCCGGTGTTCCTGCTGCCGCGACTTAGCCGCCTCGAAAGACCGCTGTGTCTGCTCAGGCCAAGAAAAAGTACGTACACCACACCGTTTCCAATCAGCTTAAATTAACTGTTATTACAATGTTACTAAAATGTGTACAAATATAAAATTAGCTAAAAACTCCTTCTAAAATGATGACACAAAAACCTGATACATACCTTAAAAGCATGTAAAAACTTAACTATAAGAACAATAAAATTCATAATATAAACATAAATTCAATATGATTAGGATGTTATACTGCTGAAACTAGATCGTCAGAGTTGGAGAAAGATGAGCTTCAGGTCAGGTTTTGGATTTAATAACTTTTGCATGCATGCAGGCTCAGATAATGCCTGTTAGCAAAAGTGTGTAATTAATTATGTCAAGGCTTTGCTTGCTAGTTCACAATAAATAGATCTTACATTTTTCAAAAATAAATAAATAAACGCAAGCATCCAGGACTAAAATTATAAATCCTCAAGTATTTCTCTAATATGTTCATTTTTTTTGGCTTGCTGCAATATATATCTATGAATCTGCAATATATATATCTGACCTTGTTGGGGGCTAAAGTTAAAGCTGTTTCAGGAGAAAGACCTGCTTGACCTGAAGGTTTTATAAAAACTAATAGCCCCAAGTGGGCATTCAGCAGAGTGGGTCTAGGATGAGACTCTGAGGCTCTGCTTAAAAACTGTTGGTATCCAAATCTGCTTCTCAGAGCTCCCTTTTTCTATTGAGACAAGCATTCTTACCTCTCACCCCTGGCATTGTAGGATTCCATTTAACCAATTACCCCACCAACCTTTTGAGGGAAACAGCTAAACTTTGCTGCTGCCTCTTATAAATCCAGAATATTTCTAAAACAGAGATCCATATCTGTGAGGAAGAAAATAAAAATCGTCCATGATCTTACCACCCAGAAAAAAAACCAACTTCTTGGCATATTTGCTCTTAGATACATTTATATATACAAACATATACTTTTTAAAAAAAGATTTATTTATTTATTTCTTCCCTACCCCCCTTGCTGTTTTTGCACTCGCTGTCAGATCTCTGTGTCTGTTCATTGTGTGCTAGTCTTTTTTTAGGAGGCATTGGGAACCGAACACGGGACCTCCCTTGTGGGAAGGAAGCACCCAATGGCTTGAGCCACCTCCCCTCTGACTTGTTGTGTCTCTCATTGTGTTTCCTTGTTGTGTCTCTTCGTTGCATCATCTTGTTGCGTCAGCTCACTGCACCAGGCCGTCACATCAGCTCATCTTCTTTAGGAGGCACCGGGAACCAAACCCAGGACCTCCCATGTGGTAGGTGGGCACCCAACTGCTTGAGCCACATCGGTTTCCCAAACATTTTATTTTAAACTTGACATTAGCTCCTAGCTAATTTGGCCTTCTTCTTGATTGTCCATTTGCAAATGATTCTGCCTCATGCTATTTGGCTTGGGGTTTGGGGGGGGTTAAGGTCAGGAGGACTTTGCCCTGAGAGGGAAAAATTCTAAGATACATGGATTTCCTTCCAGTGCCCTTTATTGAGTCAGAGTTCATTAAATGCCAGACTTGAAAATCAGCAGGACAAAAGCTGGTCAAATTGAATTTAAAAAACTAAGATCAAAAGAAATAAAGGTAAAGAAAGGAGTCTGTATTTGCTTTCTAGGACTGCCACACAAATTACCATAAAGTTGCTGGCTTAAACAACAGAAATTTATTCTTACAGCTCTGGAGCCTAGAAGGTGTTGGCAGGACCATGCTCCCTCTGCAGGCTCTACAGAAGAATTGTTCCTTGCCTCTCTCCTAGCTTCTGGTGGCTCTTGGCAATCTTTGGCATTCCTTGGTTTGGGTTTGTAGCTCATCCTTTCAGTCTTTGTCTCCATCTTCACGTGGCCATTTTCTGTGTGTTTCTCTTTGTGCCCTCTCGTTTTACAAGGACACCAATTATGGATTTAGGACACACACTAATCCAGTATGACCTCATCTTAGCTTGATTATTTCTGCAAATACTCTATTTCCAAGTAAGTCACGTTCATGGGCTTTGGACTGGAACATATCTTTTAGGACATGATTCAAATCACATAGAGTCCAAAATCACAATTGACATTATGGGGTGCCAGAGGTCTAGTGGTACCTGAGGGGGTGAGGCAAAGTAAGCCAAGGACTGGAAACCAAGAAACCATCATGCTGGCAAGAAGTCTACTTTCTGCTGAGGACTAAAGCAAACTGGGGTTAAACAAACAACAGTCTCTGAGGTAACAAGAGTGTACCGTAGTTCACAGGAGAATTTGGAGGCATCCCTATCTGGGTTTGGGTCCAGGTTCTGCTGCGTACTGGCTACTGATCTTGAGTAGGTTACTCTACAGCTCAGAGCCTTCATGTCCTCATCAGTAAAGTGGGGATAACAATAGTACGTACCTCATAGGGATATTGTGAAAGAGCATTAAGTGAGGGAATGTAGATGAGGTTCTTAAGATGTGTCTGGTGAATAATGAGCACTCAGTTAATGTTAGGTACTCTTTTTTATTATTATCTCAAGGAATAACTATGAGGCTTAAACTAGACAAAAAAAATGTGTTAAGTATCTGGCAGAGGGCTTGGCATATGCTAAGGGCTAAATAAATGAAAGCTGTTACCACCCATGAAAAGGACGTGCTAGGTAATCACAAAAACGATGTTGAAGATGATTTTCTAATATGGAAAAGACTCACTATATGAATCTTGCTATTAAAAGACAAATGCAGAAAACAAAGATTGTGCACAAAATCTCATTTTTTGGCAAATAAATAATTAATAATGAATAAATTGTGCTTATGTATCCATCAGAAAACGATAGTGAGAATATATACCAAAAGAGAGGTCATAAACTCTAATGGTTAAAATCATGGATTCTGAAACTAAGTATCTGGGTTTTAACCCTAGTATCACCCTGGGCAAGTTACGTAACGTCTCTGTGACTCAGTTTCCTCATCTGTAAAATGGGGTTGATAATTGTACCTGCCTCATAGATTTGTTGACCCTATTAAAGGAGATAATACATGTAAAGTGCTTAGATTACTCCCTGGCACGTATAAGCACTATCTATATTGTTGATGTTATTATGTGTGAGTGTTTTATATATATATACATATATATGTGTGTGTGTGTGTGTATATATATATACACACACACACACACACTTATATAGGACCCTTGGGATTTTTTTCTTTTCTATTTTCCAAATGTTCTATATAGATAGTCTTTTTAATAAGTTAAAAAAACAAAAAAACACAAAAAAACCACAGTAAGAGTTTCTTATTTTAAAGATGAAAAAATCAAGATTGAAGTCAGCCAAAGTAACATTACTCAACCTTTTATTCATTGTAACCCCCTGAGGAAACTTTGCAGAAATATTTTTTCCTAATGGCCATTCCTCTATAAAATTTTAAAGCCATACATATATTGAATATCTGTTCATATACTATATTTATATCTGTGCTATTTTCATTTAAAAAGTAAGTTTTTTTTTTTTTTTTTGCCTCACAAGAATCAATATTTCTCCTTGCGGGTAACATTGCCAATGTTGCGAATATATGAGTTAAAATAAAAAAAAAAACAACAATCAAATATTGATGGTCAAGGAAGAAAGATCTATGTCCAGGAAATTTAGTTGATCAAAATCATGGTACCAGCAAATCAGACACATGCATAAGCCTGTTCCAAGTTCATGAGTTATTTACAATAAATACCTTTTTAGGCTTTATGCCTAGAATAGACATGAACAGGCAGCTTTGGCCCCAAAAATGCCTATAGGGAAATGAGTATAGCTGTTGAGAGTAGGTTACAGATGTGTTAAGCTTACAATTGTGTTGTAATCAGCTGGGGGCAAGTAAGTGCAAGAGCTCTGAACCACAGGGATAGTGTGATACTTCAAAGTATCAAGCACAATACTTTGTGAAATTAAGTACTTGATGTTTATTTAATCAATGAATGAATGAAAGAGCAATCCTAGGAATTTTTTACTTTTCTTTTTTGTCTGCACACTAGCCCCACCAAGCCTATGAAAGGAATGGTGCATAGGGGAACTGATTCTGGCCTCCACACTCTTGACACAGGTGAACAAAGGAAAAGGCTCTTAAACAGAACTGCTGTCCGCCTTGGAGCAGACACCAGGGCCTTTTAGGCAGGATCAGAGAGAAGATGCCAGCCACACCCAGTGTGGAATGAGAGGCAAGTAGGTGTTCAGTGGGGAAAAAAATCACATTTAAATATAAATGAAAAACTGGATAGAATGCTACATTTGTCCCTGTGCTACTTCTTCTCCAGGCTTTTGGGTTTGAAAGATCAAAAACTACCACTTCTTAAAATAGCTTCAGCCTCCCAGGTTCAGACTCATTTGGAATGCTTATTAAAATGCAGGTTCCCAGGCTTCACCTAGAGATTGATTCATTATTCATCAGCTCTGGTGTGGGTGGGTGGAATTTACATTTTAGAGCTCCCTAGTTATTCTTAGGCACATTGGGTAATAATGATAAGGAAGATACTATTGACCATGATAGCTAAAATGCATAGTGATTAGATACCCTAAGGGTAGCTGTATATTCCAAGGAAGAGGAAATCCCAAGGAATTTTACCAATATCAGATTTTTTCAGAGACTTGGAAAGTAAGGTTCAAGCCACATTTAATTTGATTTTAAAAATAAACGTGTGATGTTTTTTTATGCCCTGAATGTCATGGAGAATTCCTATATGTCACAATTTGATTATTCTATTTAACACTATGTTACACAGCTGGGAGTGAGAAATGTAAAATTGGGAGGCAAAGAGTAGCTAAGAACATGGGGAAAACCTTCTATCGTCCAGGATGCTGTGTGTCTTAAAAATGATTGGGCATTTTTTTTAAGCTTTTAGATGCCGCTGTTCTTAATACTCTCAAAGCAGTTTGAAAAAGTCATCGTGATTGAATGTTTTATTTCAGGTCAGTAAAGAGGTCTGTTCACCTGTTTTGGGAGATTTGTGATTGATAGAGGAAAAGAAAGAATGTTCTGATTTCGTGGAGGGGTACATGAAATTACTGCCTTAGGACAATGCTTTATTCTATGATAAATGGACGGGTGAAATGTCTGGGTATTACTAGGAGCTGGGAAAATAGGTCAGCTTCTAGAGAAAGGGTAGGATTCTGGTCAACCAAAGGCTGACAGCCTTGCCTCTAACAACAGTTTAATTAAAACAAACAAAAACCCCTTATTATAAAATAGAAGAAAATAAACAAACCCCATAAGAACTTGAGGTTATTGTTCATAGGTCAGGATTGAAATGTAATACAAAGAACATTAGGGTCCCCAAAGGGATAGACATACCTCATCTCTTTTTTAAGCTCGAAAAGGCACCAGGAGTAAGAGAAGATGATAGTTCATTGTTTTAAAGTGGGCATCACCTTCCAGCCTAGGTCAGAGCAATAAAGGTTTTAGTCACACTCTAGAGAGCATAGCTGGACTTATACTGTGAAACTGGTTGTACTAGAAAATAAATGGCACAATTTAAATTACCCAGGTGATTCCTGAGTCACTGGCGGGGTAGTGGGCAGTTTGCAGAAGTAGGTTACTACATCCACAGTCATCCAATAAAAAAGGATTGGCCAAGAATATAGTCACTTCCTATATCCTATATTCTTTTCTGTGTTTACCAAGAAATACAAGTAAACTCCCTTTTCTCAAATATGTTAAAATACTGCAAAAAACTAGGAAACACAAATCACAGCATTCCATTGACTATGGAAGCTTGAGCATGATATTTACCCTTTGTGTTTACATTAAAGCAGATAGTGACTAACGCTGAAAATACATAGTAGAGGACGACACAGAAATAGAATCCACCATGGAATTAAAAGTTGCATGAGAGCTAAACAATCTGACTTAGCAATTAAATGACCTATTTTAAATTTAAACCCACAATGCCATTTTTTAAAAAGGCTGGCTGACCTCATTTCCTCCTCCATTATTATAAATGTCTTGTTTACTGAAAAATTTGAAATTTATTTCAAATATGACAAGATTATTTATGACTTAGGAATAAAGACCCTATATTGGTGTAAAGCAATAATTATCATTGCGATTTGGCCTCTGCATCCTGGACTTAAGTGATGAAACACTATATAAAGCATTCACTGGCTGGGGAATTACAGAAAGAAGTGACAGGGCCACAATGCATACAACTTAGAAACACAAACATTCCGAGTAGCAAAAGTACTTATTTGATTTGATAGCAATTGTTAACATTAAAAGGTGCTAAAGTGAAAAAGAAAAAGTCCTCATGTTATTTAAAGAAGAAATAACCCTATGCAAGCAAGGACTTTATACTGATTGTAGGAAAAAACCCCAGACTTGAGATCTAAACTTGACTCTCAAAATCTTTATCTGTAGCTCAAATCTCACTCTAAAATTCCAACCAAAACACAAACTTATTATTGGAATCTCCACTTAGATGTGCTATAAGTCACTTAAACCCACTGGTATAAAATTGCACAAACCCTCTCTACTTCTCCAAATTTGGTCTTTTTCTAGTGTTTTACATTTTGGTAAAAGATAATAAAAATCTACCAAATTTCCCAAGCCAGAAATATGCATGTCACCCTTCATCTGCCTTT
Source organism: Tolypeutes matacus (assembly GCA_026826555.1). Classification (NCBI taxonomy): domain Eukaryota; kingdom Metazoa; phylum Chordata; class Mammalia; order Cingulata; family Chlamyphoridae; genus Tolypeutes; species Tolypeutes matacus. The sequence goes on from JAKSZT010037812.1 coordinate 617,617, forward strand.
TCCTATATATTTTACATCAGATTAATTTAGAAGTCCTGTGATTTCTAGCTTCTAAACATCTCTAGAGTATTGTATCAGTCAGGAAAAGCACACTAGTTATCTTACCATAAAGAAATTAATACAGAGAATTGGTTAAGTAGATATTGGAGGAATGTGAGGTAAAGGCAAAGAGGAAACACTGAGGCAATAGAGATAGAACTGCAAGAACAGCTACCATCTCTAGGGCTGGGGAAATGGAAGAGGTCGGCATTAGGAGAATTGAGATGTTGGGGGGAAGATCCTAAAAATCTGGAATCCAGGCCTTGAGGAGAGACAGTTGCCTGGCTGCTTACTGTGACTGCTCAAAGGAGGAGTTCCAAGTTGGCTTGGGGGTGAGGGTGGGCGGTGATCAGCTGGTACAGGTATCTCTGAAGGGTATGGTTAGGCTGATCTTGGGAATGTGGAAAAAAGCTCAATCAATTGCTGTTTCTGGGATGAAGAGCTATTGCTGGGATGATTCTGACAGATGTAGCAATGAGCAGGTCTCTTTCTTCCTCCTTCCACCTTAGAATCTCCCCAGAGCACTCTCTTTTGGGAGCATCTAACAGGAGGCTAGCTGTAAACAAAGAAATGTGGCTTGCAGAGGTCCTGGAGTCTTAGTTCCCTATTGCTGCTGTAATGAAGTACCCCACACTAGGTGACTTAAAACAATGGGAATGTATCTTCTCACGGTTCTGGAGACTAGAGGTCTGAAATCAAGGTGTCAGAAGAGCCATGCTCCCTCTGAAACCTTCCTTGTCTCTGCTAGCTTCTGGCGTTTGCCAGCAATCCTTGGTGTTTTTTAGCATGTTGATGCATCTACCTCCATCTGATGTCTCTTCTCTCCTTGTAAGGACATCAGTCATATTGGATTAGAGCCCAGCCTAATCTAGCTTGACCTTATTTTAACTAATCGCATCTTCAAAGACCATACTTCCAAATAAGGACACATTCACAGGAACTTGGGGTTAGGACTTGAACGTCTCTTTTGGGGGTACACAATTCAATCCTTAACAGCCAGGGTCAGTATCAAAGAGTAGAAAACTGGGTTTGGAGCTGGGAGACAAGAGCCTAATAACTCACAGTTGTCAAATCCTGTTCTTTCTACCTCTGAAATGTTTCTCTCCATCCCCACTGCTGCTCTCCTGGCTTAGGCAGAATTATCTCTCAGTTGATCTAATGTAGTAGCCTCCTAACTGGTCTGTTTCCTTTCTTGCTTGCCTCAAAGCCACTATCCACAAAAGAACCACAGTGAGCTTTATTATATAAATAAAACTCTGATTGTAACACTCCTTTACTTAAAATCCTCCAATGGGAACAGTTAGAGAATACTAGAGGGTCAGGATCTCAGTGGGAAATGCTGAGGCTCTGCTCTTGGAGGGAAGGCTTTGGGCTGCATCTTGTAGAAGCCTCTTTCCTCACAAAGCAGTAGATTCTGGCCAGCTGAAGTGAGCCACCTCCACCACCAGCATCAAATGGATGCCTCTAATTTTGAGCCTTCAGTGTCTGACTCAGACATTATTTCTTGATAGAAGACATTTATGTGTGAAAGTTGTTTCTTATAACTTCTTTTTCTTTATCTGTCTTTGTAATTATAGGCTCAGTTTATCAGAGAGTGAGCCTTAAATGCTTCTTTAAAAATTATCTGTTTATCAGATCTCATTCAGACAGTATTTCACCATATTCTATTCTAACATTATAATTTATTAAGTCCACTTTCTTCACCTTTAATTCTCCTGTTGGCTTAGACGAAGGTTTTTCAGCCTCAGCAATCTTTTGGGCCAGATAATTATGTGTTGTAAGAGGCTATCCCATGGACTGTAGAATGTTTAGCAGCATCCCTGACCTCTACCCACTAGATGCTGCTTGTGAAAATGAAAAATGCCTCCCAAACATTGCCAAAAGTTCTCTCTCTGGGGGTGGGTTTTCCAAATAAAATATAGGACTCCCAGTTTAATTTGAATTTTGGTTAAACAACAAGTAGTTCATTGACATAAGTCTGTTCCACTCAATATATTGAAAATATAACTGAAATTCGAATTTAACTGGGCATCCTGTATTTTTATTTGCTGAATCTGGCAACCCTACCTGGGGGACCAAATCACCCCTGGTTGAGAACCACTTGACCAGAGCTAAATGCAAGTATTTTGCCAAAATGGCAGTGAGTTAATTGCTTTTTTAGTTAATCCTACACTGAAATAGTTAATCTTTGACAATTATAATGTGTCCTGCTGTTAGAACTAGATGCAGTCAAGAGAGAGGTGAAATTGTAGTCCTGACAGAAAATTAAAGAAATCTTCAGAGTTCTGTCAGGAAGAAAAGGGCTTGGAGAAGAAAGCTAGTAGTAGCAACCTTAGCAGAGAGGCAGTGGGAATGAAGCGTTCAATCCATACAAATAAGTTAGAAGAGGCTTCAAAAGAAGATAAAAGAGGTTCCTAGAGATTTGCATAAGATAGTGAAGTACCCAAAGGAAATGACATTTTTTTATTTCAAGTCAATAGTAAAACACTAAAATGTCTCAGGAGACTAACAAAATGCAAAATCAAGCCAAGCCAAAGAGGAAGTCATCTACAATCTTAGTGTGTATTGCAAGCATCCATCTCCTCCAACAGAAGGATTAGTTAATTCTTCACCTTCTGGGAGATTGGCTGCAAAACCAACTCCATAGTGAAATATGGTATCCTTGTTGTTATAGCAATTATAGAAATAGTTCAGTATGCCTAACAGTGAAGCATAGGAAGAATTTCCCCGAATAGATACAGGAATAGCCTCGGACCCTGGCCCCTAATCTCTGGCCACTAAAGAACTTCAAGTCATTGAATGACACAATTTCCTTGGGATGGTTGAACTTCTTTAATGGATGTGTGTGAGGGGGCATTTAAATTGGTGTAGACTTTGTGGAAGATGGTTTGGTGGTTCCTCAGGAAATTAAATATAGAACTGCCCTATGATCCAGCAATCCTGTTATTAGGAATATATTCAGAAGAACCGAAAGCAAGGACACAAACTGACAATTGCATACCGATGTTGCAGCACTATTCACAATTGCTAAAATATAGAAACCACAAAGTGTCCATCAACCGATGAGTGGATAAACAAAATGTGAAACATACATACAATGGAATACTATTCGGCTGTAAGAAGAAATGGAATCAGGATGCATATGAATGACAACTAGATGAATCTTAGGGACATTATGTTGCGTGAAATCAGTCAGACACAAAAGGACAAAAATTGTATGGTCTCACTTATATGAACTGAAATGATGAGTAAACTCTAAAGTATAGGTTACTAGCAAAGTGAATATGGGTTGAGAATGGGAACTGATGCTTAATGTACATGGAATTTTTAATAAGGTTTATTGTAAATGTATGGACATGAATAGAGTTGATGGTAGTACATTATAGTGAATATAACTAACACTGTTAATCTATAAATGTGATTGTGGCTGAAAAGAGTAGTATATGGATATAATGTTTCAATTGAAAGGAAGCTAGACAATAATGTAGGGACTGTATAACATTTGGAGGTAGATGAAGATTATAGTTAATAGTATAAGAATGTTCTTCCTTTGCAAAGTGTTAAATATATGGTGATACTTGGGAAAATTACAATTAATGTAATTTATGGATTATAGTAAACAGCAATATTGTAATATTTTTGCAGCAATGGCAAAGAAGATATTATATCAATTCTAAGGGGCAACAATGGGAGTATAAGGGGGTGTATTAGTCAAAGAGGTTGTATTAGTCAGCCAAAGGGGTGCTGATGCAAAATACCAGAAATCTGTTGGCTTTTATGAAAGGTGTTTATTTGGGGTAGAAGCTTACAGTTACCAGGCCATAAAGTGTAAGTTACTTCCCTCACCAAAGTCTGTTGCCATGTGTTGGAGCAAGATGGCTGCCAACATCTGCAAGGGCTCAGGCTCCTCTTCCTCTTAAGTCTCTATGGTTCCAGCTTCTTCCAATATCAGCTGTATGCTGGGATAAGTCTTGTCTCTCTCCCAGGGCTCATTTCTCTCTGGGCTCAGCTGCTCTGCTTTTTCCACAAGGCCAGCTGTAAACTATCAGGCGAATGGCTCATCATCTTTCCTTTGCTGTGTCTAATGGAGCCTTCTCTCCTTTTCCTCATATATCTGTTTCTCTGTGTATTTACTTCCCAGGGCTCCAACATTAAAACTCCAAACTCCTCCTCTGCCATGTCATTTCCTCTGTGAGTCTCCACCCACCAGGGGGACGGGAACTCAACGTCATACTGATGTGGCCCGATCAAAGCCTTAATCATTATTTAGTCAAGTAAAAGTGAAACCTCTGAATCTAATACAATATAATATGCCCAGAGGGAAAGACCAGTACACAAACATAATCCAATACCTATTTTTGTAATTCATAAACAATATCAAACTGCTACAGGGGTGCTGATGCAAAGTACCAGAAACCTGTTTGCTTTTATAAAGAGTATTTATTTGGGGTAAAAGCTTACTCCAAAAGGCTCTAAAGAGTCCAGCCCAAGGTTAATTCCTTATCAAACTCTGTTGCCACGTGTTGAAGCAAGAGGGTGGGTGATGTCTGCGAGGGTTCAGCCTTCCTCTTCCCTCTTAAGGCTCCATGGTCCAGCTTCTTCTGATCTTAGCTGTAGGCTGGCATAGGGCTCATATCTCTTCCCAGGGCCTTTTCTTTCCAGGTGCAGCTGCTCTGGTCTCTTCACAAGGTCAGCTGTAAGCTATCAGGTGAATGGCCCATCTCTCTTCCTGGGCCTCTGCCGTGTCTAGGGAGCTGTCTCTCTTCCTCTGTGTATCTTCTCTGTGTATCTACTTCTATGTGAGAGTCTGTTTTAACAGCCCACCATGGGGGCAGGGACTCAACTCTGCACTCCTAATGATGTGGTAGAATCAAAGCCCTAATCTTAACATAATTTATTCAGAGACATCTCAGCTGAATCTAATACAATCAAAGACTTTCATGCCCAGAGAAACAGACCAGTTTACAAACATAATTTAAATCTCTTTTTGGAATTCATAAATAATATGAAACTGCCACGGGGGGTATGGGATTTTTCCTTTTGCAGTAATGAAAATGCCCTAGGAAGCAGAGGTGGCTCAAGCAATTGGACACCTCCCTCCCACATGGGAGGTCCCGTGTTCGGTTCCTGGTGCCTCCTAAAAGAGAAGATGAGTACACAACGAACAGATAGAGCAGACAGTGAGCACAAACAACGATGGGGAGAGGGGAAGAGAAATAAAGAAATAAAATAAATCTTTAAAAAAAAAGAAAAAAATTCTAAAACTGACTGAGGTAATAACAGCACAACTCTGTGATGAATATGAGAGCCACCGAGTGCACATTTTGAATGGATTTTACAAAGCATGGGATTGTGTAACACAATGAATTCTGTGGTAGAAGATGGACTGTGGTTAACAGAATATGAGAACATTCTCTCATGAACTATTACAAGTACATATACTAATACAGGGTATCATTAATGGTGTGGGTTGGGGGAAATACACCAAATGTAAGATCTTGGCTATGGTTAGTAATAATGTTTTGACCATATTCTTTCACAATGCAAGGTTGTGGTGGTGGGGTAATGTATGTGTGAGCCTTATATGATGATATGTATGTTTATTTTGTAAGTTCACAACTTATACATTTATTGTTCATAGATGTTCATGAATGAATGATAAACTTCAATAAAAATGTTAAAAGATATTAATATGATTGTGTTAGGTTCAAAGATAATGTGTGGATATTTGGTATTATATTTAATATATAAAATGTTTGCAATGTTTAAGAGAATTTGGCATATTAGCACGTTTGACCACATAGACAGGCAGTTCAACTTAAAATGTATAATAGAGTAATTGAGTTTAGACTTATGATTTTTAAATGGAATGTTATAAAACAATTTGGCTAAATTTGCAAACAAGTTAAGATTTATTATGTTGGTAAATCTAATTATTTAGGTTTACAAAATGCTTTAAGTAGCTGGGAAAGTGTTGCTTATTAGGCTGGCAATTGAAGTGCTTCAGAAGGAAAATTAAATATACTGTACTAACCTTATAAGTGTCGTTTAAACATTTTAAGGGAATTTAATTAGGATGTAAATGAGACTGATTCTTTAAAGAGTTTATCTATTTTTCATTTGAGTTGCTCAAACATTACTCAAAGGTTCCCTTAAAAGAGATTATGAGTATATTTTAAAATAATAACTAATAAATTGAGATCGACTTATGAATATATGTAAAACAATATAATTCCTAAATCGATCTTAATTTGTTAGTTATTGTTATTAAACATTAATTGAAGTTCTCAAGGAATGATAAATAATCTTATTTGTGCTTAAATATACACAAAAGGTCATATTGACATTTTCAAAGATTATTTTTCATGATTTATACCCTTTGGCAGACAGGTATGATTTTTACAAGTGTGCTTGTTGGTCTCTAGCCTTTCTCAATGACTACTGGAAACAAGATTTCAATTAGGAAATGCCCCAACCACAGTACGCTAATTTGAACCTTGAGTCCTTCCGGCCAATGTCAGAATTTCCTTTCCCTTCAACTTTGCTTCCTTCTTTCCTGCATGTTACCATTGGCAGATTAAAAATGACTCAGAAACCGGCTCCTCAGGATTGTAACATTAGATGATACACCGCTTGGGTCATTACAGCGTAAACCATGCCTTGGTTTCACTGGGCTGGGCTCTCTAGAGGTGGGGTGCTGCCGACGTTGCTGGAAAAGCACTGACAGGTGTGGAAAGAAAGGGCTTGCCACCCACCTGGGCTTCTAGAACCTTTCTCCCAGTTGGGAAGGATTTTGATGTGAATAAGAAATACTTCCAGAAGACTCAAGAAGCTTTATAGGTGAAATAAGCCTGTGAAGGACCAGCATGGGGATTCTATACTCTGAGGTACGTAAGATATTTTAGACTATATAAATTATATATATAATGACATTATTATTCATGATTTATTCCCTTTCCTCTCAGACACAATTAACCAGTTAGTCTGCATTCCATTGCAGGTGTTGAACAGAACTTCCTATGATGGTTTTTGGTTTTGATCTAATATTAAAGGCAGTCTCTCTGCGTTTTCAGGTTTTTGTTTTGTTTTGTTTTTGTTTTTTAATGGTATGGGGGCTGGGGAATGAGCCCTGGACCTCACATGTGGGAAGCTGGCACACAACCACCGATCCACATTGACACCCCTGAGTTGGTTTTTTCGTTTGTTTGCTTGTTATTTTGTTTGTTTTTAGAAAGCACTGGGAACTGGACCCGGGACTCCCATGTGGGAAGCAGGCACTCAACCACTTAAGCTACATCTACTACCTTCAGTTATTTTTAATGCCGTGTGTGCGCATTAGCATGTGCTTGTCTTTCTATGGTAAAATGTCCTATTTGACTGGTTTATAATTCTAGATATGTCTTGCTCAGTGACTGTTCTCTTGTTTTAAAATGCCACTCTGGTAATTCTCAAACTTTAGATTGCACAAGTATCAGGGAGAGGAACTTGTTAAAAATGAAGTTTCAAAAGTCTCCAACCCAGAGAGTCTATTTTGCTTAGTCTGTGGTAGGGTCCAGAAACCTACTTTTTAGAGATGATTCTGATGTTGGTGATCTGAAGAGAACACTGCTCTAGGCTAGTGCTTTTCAAACTTTAATGTGTATACAGATCACTTGAAGGTCTCATTTAACTGCAGATTCTTATTCTGTAGGTTTGGGTGGTGCCTAAGAATCTGCATTTCAGGATGTTGGTCCATTGACACACTGTGAGTAAGCAGCAAGGCTCTAGTCTAGATTTTAAAAAATCTTGGTGAGATTAGTGCAGTCTGTTGTTTGGTGTTGGTTTGGCAAGTGACTTGAGGCAAGGCCAGGCAAGGCCAGGCAAGACTTCTTGAGTTACTTCCAAGTCTCAGTGAGAATATTCCAGGAAGCAGAATAAATGTTTCACTTTTCTTATATCTCGAGAAGAAGGCAAATTGGAATTTATTATGATATATATTTTAAAAACACAACAACCACACATATATATATACACAACAAAGACCGTAACTTACCTAGAAGCTCATAGATAATTATTCAAAGCTCACAATATTGAATCAAGGATAATCAAAGGTGTCATGAAATAAATGTTGCCAGGCAACTAACTATCACAAGTGGAAGTAGATTCCAGGTCCTTACATATGATTCTGCTCACTTGTGCACTTACTCTAGTATCAGCAAAAAAACATGTGAGCCCCCTGAAAAGCCTTAGTCATGTCTAGAAAGAAGATAGTTGTTGTCTACCTTTTTTGGCAAATAAACTCTCAATTTGCCTTAACTTAAGCAGAATTTCCCCTTGATGTCAACTTTTTGATACCTAAACTAATATTGTGCTGTGAAATGTCCAGGACTAGGATAATCTGACCTGGGCAATGTATGGAAAATACAGAAGAGGAATGAGTTCTTCTAGATTGAAAGGATGTTGGTTATTTCTTAATGTTGCATATGGGAGTTAAATGTGGATTTAAAAAGTCTGGTCCCTTGTGGTTTCCATAAAAAAAAAAAAAAAAAAAAAAGAAAAACGTCTGGTCCCCTCTCCAGTGTTCTGATGCAGAAGGTCTGTGGTGGGACTCTCCCATCTGAAATTTTAAAGTGCTTAAGAAGCTCTGGAGCATTCTTTCAAATATTTAAACATAATCTAGTCCTCTGCCATGTGCCAGTCTCATCTGTCACGTACCAGGCACTCTGTGTTTCTCAGTTGTAGATGCTGTGAGCCATTCCTTATTCCTATGCTACCTCGAGGCATCTATTTTTATTTAACCCTTTAAGGAAGTTCTACTTCTCATCTTGAGTGTGGAGAGTGCCTGTAGATTGGGGACATATGTCTGTCATTTTTCCTTGAAGCTTTGCATTTTTAGTAGTTATGCAATGTGCTTTTTGAGAAAGAAGTGGAGAATGAGGGAGTATCCCAAAATTGGTCCTAAAATCTGCAGTAGGGAATAAGGTTACTGCTTGGTGAGAGGACCTAGCTTTAGAATAATCAACCCCAGTTATGTAAGCTGGACTTGTAAACAAGGTTGGTTTATTTAAATCCTTATGAAACATATTTGTTCCTACAGTAATAGCTAACATCTATTGAGGGATTGCTGTATATACCATCCTGTTCTAAGCACTTTATATGTATTAACTCACTTAGTACTCATAATAACCTTATATGATAGTCACTACTTTTATCCTTATTTTACAAATGAGGAAACTGAGGCAAAGATGGTTTAAGTAACTTGCCCAGAGTTATACAGCTAGAGACCTGTGGTTGTATATATGGAGCAATTCTTATACCACTGATGAACATGAAGGTTTTTTTCTCCTTATCTCAGTAGGAATGCCATATGCCACAAAGGAGTTGGTCTTTACTGCTCTGCCATGCTGTCAGTGCCCTTTGCACTAGGATAGACTATTGCTCCTCTCCCCTAACATAAAGGATGGAGTATACTAAAGAATGTTCCAATGAGATACATTCTATTCCTACCTCGTGGAAAAGAGCTGTTGCATTGCAAAGCATTACAAAACTAGAAAGAAGGAAGATGTGTGAGAACTTAAGTCAAAGAACCCAGGAACTTAGGTGACCTACAGAATTTTACAGAATTTTCCATAGATGCTTGATCTTGTCAGCTGTGGAAACAGGCCCCAAAAGGAGTTTCCTGCTAATCAGATTATGATGTGTCCCTTTAAATTTGGGGAAGAGCTAATTATAAGGTTAACAATGCGCTGAGGGGAGCATGGGTACACGGCACACAGACATGTACCCTTAATACTAATCCTTTGTGAATGGATCAGTTTTTCAGAGAAGCTAATGTTATTATAGAAAAAAGGCATATGGTACCACAAAGAAACAGATTGATTTGAAAAATACAGTGTCCAGAGAGAATAATTTAGGTGGAGGAGGGCCTTATTGGAAAAGTTGGTACAGGTGAGAAGAACTGAGGAGAGACAGGGATAGAGTTGTGACTGATGGGAAGACACTGGACTGGAATTTGGAGAAAACGTAGACTGGTCCTGATTGTGCCAGGAACTCTGTGATTTAGGAGAAATCATTTAACCTCTCTGGGTCAGTTTATGTAAAAACCAGAGAGCTGGATGAGATCCAGTTTGGCAATTTCTTGTCATTTCATGATATGGGAAAAAGAAAGGCACAAAAACTAGAAAAAGAAATGAACACCCTCACAATCTTCCCAGCTCTCCTTATCTACTTTGTTTGATTATTGAACCCAGAACAAAGTTTGGGCATACTGTAGGCAAAAAGAACACCAAGGGGCTTCTACCCCAATTGATTTCTTAATTCTTTCCTTGTATATTGTAAGTAATTATACAAATTGTAATGTGGTGCTAAATCACATTTCAAAAAGAATATGGTACCTTTAATGTTTGACAGAAACCAGAACTGAAAATCTGAAAACATTCATTCATTTACCCATCCATTAATTCAATCAACAAATATTTATTAAGCATATTAATATCTTCCAGGCACATGTTAGTAACTGGTATATGGTAGTAAATTAAAGTGTCCCTGACTCTTGGAGCTAATACTGTAAAAAAAAAATAAAATAAAAATAATTATAAATAATGAAAAGAGGAATCACAGATGCAAACACAATGAAGAAAAAGTTTATAAGAGGGATCAGCAGGGGATTATGTATCTAGATTTGACCCAAAGGCTCCTCTTAGTAATGACATTTGAAGCTGAGAATCCAGTTTTGGGAAGCTTGGAAGAAGAGTGTACTAGACAGATGGAATGTTTGTGTGGAGAATCTGAAGCAACAAAATGAAAATGATGGGCCTCTTGTAATAATTGACAGAGTATTATATTAAGGAAGTACCATTGGGAGCAGTTCACCTTGGTGCTGGCAATAAAAGGGTATATTATCTGCAGTAAAATTAAAAATAATAAAACTGACTAAAAGTCAATTTGTTTTTTTAAAATATATATTTTATTACAGAAGTTGTGAACTTACAAAACAACCATGCACATGTGTAGAATTCCCATACAACAACCCTTCCCCAGTACACCACACCGTTGTGGAACATTTGTTACAGATTATGCGATATCATCAGTTTGCTTTTAATTGTCACCATTCTCCAGTAATTCTCAACATTGTCAGTTTAGAATGTCAGTTTAACCTTCTCCTTCCCACCAGAGCAAACCATCCCACCACCCTTGGGTACCCATTGTTTGATAGAATGTCCTAGTGAGCTGAGGGCAGTGAGGGTGGCTGGAGCTGAAGCTGGAGAAGTTATCAAGGGCCAGGCCATACAGGGTTTGTAGGCCAAGATGAGAAATTTAGATTTTATTCTAAACTCAATGGAAAGCCATAGAGGATTTTATGGAGGAGAATAACATGACCCAGTTAGTGTTTAAAAAGGTTACTCTAGTAACTATGGGGAGTATAAATTAGAGAGATGCAAGAGAAGGAGCTGGGGGCCTGGAAGGAAACTATTGCAGTAGTTCAGCTTCTCTGAGAGCCCAAAGCAGAGGAATGTATAGTGGTTAAGAGCTGGCCTTTGGGCTCAGAAGGACCTGGGTTCAAATCTCAGCTTTACTAATGCCAAGAAGAAAATGGGGAGAAGAAAAAAAACAAAAAACTTACTTTCTAAGGGGAAGAAAATAAGCTATTTTATTTGAATATGCATTCTACAAGATAAATTAAGGATTTGTTTTATATATATTTGTATTTGTATATTACAATTACAAATAATCTTTTGGCTAAATAAACAGAGTGTTTTAATCAACTGAAGAAATCCCACTTGGTGTTTTAAAGGACAGTCCAGGAGATTGAGATGAGATAAGAAGGGACAGAAAGATTTCTTACTTTTAACCATGAAGATTACATAGACTCTAAGCAATAATTATTTTAATTAAAAGTCTGTGCTGTTTATTTGTGTTATATAAACAGCTCTACTATTATAGCTTTCCTAATCTTAAAATTACTAAGATTGGAGATGACTTTTGGAAAACCTCTGAAAAAGAGATGAGAATGAGAAGTGTTAACTATTTGGGAACCCAGAGAGTACTGCAACAAAATGGTTTTCATACTAACTGGGAAGTCTTAAAACTGAATTTGTAGACTTATGTTAGATTTTATTTAAAAACTCTGTAAATGCTTCCAGTCAAACATAGACTAAAATTCAAAGTCCTTAACAAGACCCAGTGCTCCTTGGTCGTCTAAACCTCTGTCTAACTTCCCATCACACTTCTTCTTGCTTATGCAGACTGACCCCCTTACTCTCCCTAGAACACCCCAAACATGTTCCTTGACATTTGGGTTCCCTTTGTCTGAAAGGTTCTTCCCCCTGAAATTTGTCTGCCTCCCTCCACCTCTTAATATAGATCACTCTGATCTCTGCTCAGATCTTTACTTCTTCAAGAGATCTAGAAAAAAGGCCTTATCATTCTCTATCTATCATATTACTGTGCTTTATTTTTCTTTGTTGTCCTTAACACTCACTGAAAGCACATTAAATTTCTGTTTGTTTCTCAGCAGGTCAATTTTTCTGCTTTTATAATCAAATTTATTTTCAGTGAAATTTCTTGAGAATAACCAATACTTATTCATGACACCAAAATAGTCCAATTGATCCTGATACCATTATCCACACCCTTTTCTAGTTAATTGGTGCTGCTAATAAGAACATTTGAAGGGTGGAATATATTCAGATTGCAGTGACATATGATCAGGACATGAATCTTTGAAACTAAGGAAAGCAAACATTTCTGCAAATGCATTGTTTCCCTCCAATGTGATTGACATTAGACATGATGAGATCTCAAAAGGAGGAGGTGTTAGCACTTAATACAAATGATTTAGTGGCTTCATCAATAGTTGACTTTTGACAGGCATCCAAGATCCCATTAGAGCTTAATACAAGGAGGGGTGGTGTCTACTGTTTAACAACATCAGGCCTTCTAGTTTCTGTGTATGTGACTAAGAATTCCTTCCTACCCAGAATAATCAAAAAACAAGGTATTGTGGTTAAGAGTTGATCATAGGAAAAGGAAGTGAAGTGGATGGCAGGGCAAGGAAAGAGGGTTTTATAGAAAAGCCTTCCTTGGGAAAAGTAAATGAAGACGAGAGCAAGAAACAGTGGCTGTACTAGAAGCTGGTATCTACTTGGGAGGTAGTGGTTATTTGGATGGAGGACCAGGAGGAAAGAAATTGTCCTCAAAAAAACAATCTGCATGTACTGTGTCGATAATAGGGGGATATGGAAAAAATATGCCAAATGTACATTTTAGACCATAGTTAGTGGTAATAGTCTGTTGATATTATCTCATAATCTGTAACAAATGTTCCACAATGGTGTGGTGTGTTGGTGAAGGGTTGTTGTATGGGAATTCTACGTATGTGCCTGATTGTCTTGTAAGCTCACAACTTCTGTAATAAAAATATATTTTTTAAAAATCTGCAACTATATTGCTGAAATTATAAGTGAGAGCAAATCAATAAAGTTTCCTTTAAGCAGGGATTGGCAAATGAAAATTAATAGCACCATATCTATCACTACCTCACAATGTGCAAAATATCACTGATATTTTATTTTATGAGTATCATTCTTGTTTCATGTATGTCAAATTTTTATGGTAGTTCTGGTAGGTTCATTGATACCCCTAACCCAAATTCTTCAACTATGAATTTTAAGGAATTTTAGTAATTTTATTAATGCTACTGAATACTAGGAAGCAACTACTATGTACTATGATATAAAATGTGATCAGTACTATCATGTGCTCCAGTGAGGGCCTATGGCGTTTTATTCATCTGTGTACCTCTAAAACCCACCTTGGGAGCTCACAGTCTGCTGGACTGAATGAAAAACAAAAGGCAAAACCCACCAAAAGCTATAGATGCTTCTGGAACTTTTATGGATAGGGTTTATAACGACATAATGCATAGGATTGCAGGGGGGTGGGGAAGTCATGGTGGGCTTCTGAGAGTTCAAGTCCTGGGTCTTTCCCAGACCTCCACTCTTCTAGGTTAGGGAAGACAGTGTAAAGAAGCCTTAGGCACTGTTCCTCTCCGTGCTGTGCTGGAGCCTGTGTGAACCAGTCTGTAAAAGTTGATTATGCCCTAATCAGGAACCTTTCCTCAGTAATTTGAAATCAGGCAAATGGGAGTACTTACACCACTGAAAAGAACAAACACCACAAAGAGCATTTTCTTTCCTTTTATTCCTTCTGAAGAGCCGGTTGTTACTCATTAACTAGCATACCAATACTTCTTTCTTCCTTCCTCTTTTTTGGTGATCTGAGGGAGGAAGGGGGTATCAGGACTTCTGTTATGCTAGATTCTGGCAGCTGGAACCCACTCTACTTCCACCCTTTCTCCTCATCTTTGGAGGGAAAGGCTTTCCTGCCTCCTGCTGGTCTTCCTCACTGTGTCCTCAGAGCTCCTCAGGTGGTTCTGGAGTCTAAGGTGCAGCTACTGGGCTTCTTTAGCTTCCTGCCAGGGAAGGCAACACTGTGTTCTCAAGCAGACCTTGTTGGAAAAAGAAAAAAAAAACATAAATAAATGTGTGCCCTGCCTTGATTTCCCCTTCACAGCTACTGTTCCTTATGACCCCAGCACTGTTGGAAACTTCCTTCATGTTTCATAAAGGCTAAGTGGGCCTAAGACAATCTTAAAAAAAAAAAAATCTTATGTCTTTATATTTGTTTGAAAGAGGGACTGTACTAAAGAATTATAAATCACACTATGAGAAGTGAGTCATCAGAAATAGACTTGGGATAATTGTACAAAGTAAAATCTAGTAGGTGTTCATTATCATTCCCTAGGATTCTTAATTTGAAAAGGAAGAAAAATATCCCCTTTTGTTGAGAAGACATTTCATTAGTGCACAAGGTTCTTTACCTGAACCATTTTGTTTCAAAAACGTCAAGTCCTGCTCTTATCACTTTAAATGAGTGGTGCTCCAGCATGGCGATGTTTAACCAGCAAAATTTCAAGTCCTCTGAGCCTCAGGGAAAATTTCAAATGACCTTCACTTAGTTTGGGAATTAGACTTTAGACTTTAAACATTAGACTTTAGAGGAAACAATTACTAAAAAGTGGGTGGTGGGGGGAAGCTTTGCTTTTAGGGACATCCATAATGCATAGTACAAGCAGTTGGATATTTCTATATTATTAAAATAATACCAAAGGTTTTTTACTGGTTGTGATACCTATTATCCTTAGAGCAGTACAGTACATGATTGTGTTTTTTTAGTCTTATATATATATATATATTCCTGTTTTTGTTTTTCTTTTTTTTTCCTTGTTTATGTTAAATAATATATTCAGAGACTATCTTAGTTAGTCATCAACATGCTAGTGTGCTATCCAGAGACATTTCTTAAATTTTAGAGTCTGGGAAAGTGAGATGGAAAATGGGATAGGGGTGGGGCTTTAGCACCATGTTTTTGGCTATTTTTAGAGGTCAAAAGACTAAGGTGCACAACTAACATTCCAAGTTTCCAGAGTTTTGAATGCTCATATATATAAAACATATATATAATTTATATATATAATTTTTTTATTAGAGAATTTATAGGTTTGCAGAAAATATAGAGTTCCCGTACATTTTGCACTAGTGTGGTACCTTTCAATCTATGAAAGAATGTTATTATAATTGTACTATTAACTATAGTCCATAGTTTACTTTAGGGTTTACTGTTTATGTTGTACAGTCCTATGGATTTAAAAAAAATGCTTATCTATTAACATATATTCAACCTAAAACCTTCCCCTTTTAACTGCTCTGAATGCTTCTTTACAACATGAGTTTAAGGGTTGGCAGTATTTCTTTATGGCTTTACTTTCAGTAGGTGGGTTGGTTCTTTGACTTCTGCAGTGGTTTTCAACCCTCACTGTGCATCACAGCTGCTGGGGAGCTTTTAAATAAGGACTAATGCCTGGGCCCTCCTCCCAGAGATTCTGATTCAGTTGACCTGTGTTTTAAAAGTGCCCTAATGCTTAGCCAGGGTTGAGAACTACTGAGCTAAAACATTGTCCTGGTTCTCACATGATAAACCTCAGCCTCTTCTAATCTCAATGTCTTCCCTATCCTCACTTTCCCAGCTAAGTCAAGAGGATCAGTGTGTCAATCAACAAATGGTTTCATGCCTGTTCTAGGTGCTCACCACTACAGAAGTCTAACTTCAGGAAGGTTGCAATCTAGTTAATCAGATAGGTGAGGGCGTGCAGAAGAACAGTGGTTTGCACATAGTTGGTCTCCAGTGATAGGCTTTGAAAACCAGCAGAAACCACTAGCACCTGATTCTTTAGGAAGTGGGGAGTATTAAACCCATCTCTGTAATGATAAGTGCAATTTAAAAAAATTAATACAAAACCAGATGATGTGCTAGAGAAGGCCTTGGCTGGGAGATGGTTACTTTAGCTTGGGTGATCAGGGAAGGCTTCTCTGAAGAAGTGACATGTGAGCTGATACCTGATCTGGCCTAGGAGAAAGCCGGTCATGTATCTCATAAGCAAGCACAAAGACCCAAAGGCAGAAATGAATATGGAGTGTTCCAGAAATATCTGGAATGTTGTGAGCCAAGGGGAGATAGGTGAGGATGGAGAGAAAAGTTCGCTTATCAATGGGCTCTATCAATCCCGTGTTTCCTATGTTTTTTCCAGATTGTGCAGAACTCAACTCTAGAGAGCTCTGTTCACAGATTTGCCTATGTGAATGTGCACTCACTGTCGTCAATTCCTTCTCTGCAATCTCTTTCTCACCTATCCAATCCATCCTTCTCTGTGTCTTCACTGTGATCTGGCTCTGCCAGGCTTCATCACCTCCTCTCAGCAATCTCTGCTTCAGTCTATTCCTTATTCACATTTGCCATTTTATAACCATGGCTCAATTTCCTATCTCAAATATTTGCTTATGCCACTTTCTCTACCTTTTCGCTTATTTTCACCATATTACAGGACCCTCTTCTACCTTTCTTGATTACTAAAGCACAATTTCCCCTTTTTACTATTCATTGGTGTTGCCTGTGACCTCAATATCCTTGGATCTTCATTCTCCTTCTGTGACCTCTGTCTCCATTCCAAATCAGCCACCCAGCGTGGTCACTCTTGACTTTATCCCTGAATAAATTCTATCTATAACACTTAGAATTTGGTACCTTCTGTCATAACTTCTTAACTGGTCACTTTTCCTGCTAGATCATCTATACTGACTGTTCTAATCCTACACTGTGTTTCTCTTTGCTTGTGTCTCTTTTTTTTCAGCAAGCCCACCAATCTCTTTCTTGTTTACATATGGTATTCCTGTCATAGTCTACCGGAGCTGCTATGACAAATAACACACATGGGTTGGCTTAAACAGCAAGCATTTATTGTCTTATGGTTTCAGAGGCCAGAAGTCCACATCAGGTATTGGCAGGGCTTGCTTTCTCCAAAGTCTGTAGTGTTCTGGCAGTCCTCTGTCACATGGTGATTTCTCTCTCCTTGTGTCTGCTCTTCTAGTTTCTGCTGACTTCTGGCTTCTGGTTTCTTCCGACTTCTGCATCTGAATTTCCTTTCTTTATAAGACCTCTTGTCATAAAGATGAAGTTTGGCCCTGAGACCCTATTCACAAATGAATAGGATCATTGAACATATTCAAAGATACTGCTTACAATAGTTTTGCACCTATAGGAAAGCAAAGTAAGATTTAAACATGTCCTTTGTGGAAAACATGATTAAATCCCCAACACTGCCCATTCAGCTTGAATTTCATAGTAAGTTACTCTTCTTTTATACCCCTTACCTGGCCAACTTGTTTCTTAACACTTGTTCTTTGCTCCCTTCACTTTCTCCACTCTTACCTGTTGTGTTAGTCAGCCAAAGGATACTAATTCAAAGTACCAGAAATCTGTTGGCTTTTATATAGGGTATTTATTTGGGGTAGAAGTTCACACTTACAAGGCCCTAAGAGTCCAACTCAAGGTACCATAAGAGATACGTCCTCACCCAAAGGCTGTTGCTACGTGTTGAAGCAAAATGGTAGGCGATGTCTGCGAGGGTTCAGCTTTTCTCTCTCTCTTAAGGCTCTGTGGGTCCAGCTTCTTCTGATCTCAGCTGTAGGCTGGAAGGCTCATTTCTCTTCCTGGGACTTTCTCAGCGCTACTCAGGGCTCTGGTCTGTTCAGCTGCAACTATCAGGCAAATTGCTCAACTCTCCGAGGGCTCCAGCGTCAAAACCAAGTTCTCTCTTCTGCTGTGTCTTTCTCTGTGTTTCTACTTTCATCTTTTCCCTGAGCAAGTGTCCTTGTATATATAGCCCACAAAGGGGGTAGAGTGGAGATACAAATTGAGAGGCCCTAATGAGGTGGTCAAATCAAAGCCCTAATCTTAACATAATTTAATCAAAGACATCTCAGCTGAATTTAATACAATCAAAGGGTATCATGCCCAGAAGAACAGACCAGTTTACAAACATAATCTCTATCTATTTTTGGAATTCATAAATAATATCAAACTGCCTCACCTGATCATAGGTTAGCTGAAGAAAGGCACAAATTTTCATTGTAGACTTGGTCCAGTACAGTTTCTTAGTATGTTTCTGCAACCCGATGCATAAAGCATTTGTCATATTTTTCTTCATCTCATGTAGACTCCTTCCATTATGGCTGTCCCAAATCTTCACCATCATGCTCAAGAGCCTCATCCACCTTGCCTCGACCTTATCTCCTATGTCATTAACCCATTCATCTATTTAAATATCATTGCAATTGATTGATTGATTAATTGTAAATACATATTAACATAAAGCATTGAAGATCAAACCTCAGACTTTCTGGCAAAAAAAATAACTGAGGTACTCAATAAATGTTTGTATTATAATTTATTCATTCACTTATTTATTTACTCACCAATATCTGTTGAATGCCTACCATGTGTCAGGCACTATGTTGGGTGTTCATTTACTTAAATCAGGGGTGCATATGAAGGAGTGGTAGAAGATGACAATGGAAAGACAGGATGTGTGTGATTTGAGGAATCATGCGTCAGCTTGAGGATAGCATCCTGATCCAACTGGTTGCAATGAAGATTTTCATCAGGGAAGTGATACTAGGCAGTTGTTTGGAGAATGGGTTTCAGGCTGGTTGGTTGAGGGTGGAGGAAGTGAGGCCAGTTAGGACTAGTTTTGCAATAGTTCTGGTGAAAAATGATGAGGACCTAAACTAGTCCTTTTTCAATGAGGATGGACAGAAGGGTTCTGAGATTTTTAGGGGATAAAATTATCATAATACTCCCCCAGGTTTCCTGACTAGTTTCCTCTACACTAGGGGTTCTTAACAAGGGGTCTGTGAGTTTGAATTTAAATAAAAACAAAACACATCATTCTTGTGGGGACGTGTTGGTGCAGGTGTGATATATTTATTAAATAATACACAGTATAGTATGGACTTAGTAAGGGGCCTGTGGTTTTTACCTGACTGGCAAATGGGTCTGTGGAACAAAAAAGGTTAAGAACTTCTGCTCTACATCCAGGATTCCTCCAAGTTTTAGGAACTGCAAAGGCCAACAGGGATTCATAAATAACTCTTCCTTCAACCCAAATGGATGGCTCCCTCCTCTTTTTCATTCCTAGCTTGTCAACTAATGTTTTTCTTTTGGACTTCCTGTCAGCCATCTGTGCTGTCTGTGCTTTTATAGCACTGACCTGCCTCCTAGTGGACATTGTGTAGTTATAGCAGCATAGAATCTTTCAGCCATTTGTGTAATTCATGCACTCGTATGTCTCAACTGAGTCAGGAAGACACTTTCCTTGTCAAAAACAGAAATTCTGTATAGGATATAGGAAGACTAGGGAATATTTAAAGATATGACCAGCTTAATATTTTAAATAATATTGCTCAAATGGGATTCAGAAAGCTCTCAGAAACATTCTTGCAGGAAAATTCTCCACCTTTCTTCCTTTTCTTTTTAGTTAACTCTCAGTAAAGATTTTGAGGACCTAAGCAGCGGGGGATTATCCTGAAAGTCAGGAGCCAGGAAGGTAACAGAGATGTGTGAAATGGACCAGCTGTAAGGTAATAGGGAGTGGTGGGGACCATGGAGAATTGGAGCTGCTCCCCTAAGAGCCAATTACTTGGGGGTTCTGTGGCAATGTGGGTCCAGTGTTGTCAAATCTTTCCATTTTTAAAGATAAGCTGGAAGGCCATATTACTACATGAAATATTTCAATTTTTAAATGTTAGAGAATAGTTTAAAATTTTAGGGAAACAAAAAATAACTGTATGGTCACCTGTTTTCAACTTCTGTGTGGTAGACCCTCAAAGCCAAGATGCTGGTCCCTGATTAGTACTGATAGTGGAAAATTTTCACTGATTTATGATGAAATTAAAAAAACAAAAGCAAAGGACAATGAAGTAAGTTTTCCCATAAAGGTAAATCTAACCAATATTAAGGACTGTTTCTTTCCCCTGTGATTATACCCTTATATATTTTGTGTTAATGTATCTTTTTACTACAGAGTGCTTAGTCATTCACTTGCTATAGGACATTTTGGTTATTTTGGTTTTGGAAGATTACAAATAAAGCTGATATAAACATTGGTATCCATTTTTTTCCCCCTGTGAACATAACATTTCATTTCTTTGGCATAAATGCTCAGGAGTGCTTCATACTTATGTTAAAAGACCCTTTATTTTTATGAATTGATAGTATTGTTTCTAATGTATTTAAGTGGCTAATTAAGAGTTGGTGACTTTACACATCAGTCTTCTTGTACTTTGTTTTGTTTTACTTCTTAGTGAAGTCCAAGTGACAGGGCACTACTGCTAAGACAATGGCAATTTATGAAAGCTTTTAGGCACTATTTGTGTTGGGATAGTCCTAGACCCTCAACATGATGATAAAGATGTATCCATCGGGGAGAGACTAGAGGTCCAGGCACACAATAGTCATAGAATGTGAGAACCCACAGGAAATTTTGTCTCAGTCTTTTATTTTGTGATTGAGTGAATTGTCCGCAATCACCCAGGGAGTTGGCAGAACCCCTATTACAACCCACTTTTCTGACTCCACAGAAGTGTTCTTTCAACTGCACCAGTCATTTTTATGTCAGCCAGAAAGTTACAAGAGACACTGCTATGCCCAGCTGGTGATAAAGCCTAGTAAAGAGAAGACTTTAGGGTAGAAGAAAAGGTGATAGTGTAACTGCTCATTTCCTGTTGAAGTTTGAACTCATGTATAGTGCTCATTTCGTTTTGGTATTCAGAAGTTTGCCTCCTCTTTGCTTTCCTTTAGGATGCTTCTTTCATGAGTAGGCCTTTACGTTTAAATGTATCTTATAGCTCACTTATGGTGACATGTGGTTATGTTAGAACATGATTTGGTTAGTGTTAAGACACGTGCAAGTCTTAATCCATAAGCAGTTCTTATTAGTCAAGGTGTGGTCAGTCTGAATGAGGGTGGGCTTTAATCCAATATGGGTCAAGTCCTCATAAAAAAGGAAATTGGACATGGAAGTAGAAGCCAGAAATCAGAAGTTGTCAGAAAATGAGGCAGGTCACCGTGTGACAGGCAGAATGATGCAAGCCAAAGAACCCCAAGGGTTGCAGCAAACCAGCACCAGAATGCTTCAGACTTCAGGAGAAAGCATGGGGACCTTTAGACCTTGATTTTGGACATCTAGCCTCCCAAACTAGGAATAAATTCTCATTGTTTAAGTAAACCACTATGTGGTGTTTGTCATAGTACCCCTGACAAACTAAGACTGTTAGCAAATGTACCCACTTGACTTTCTCATTGGTCTGTCCCCACTGCTAGTACCTATGTACTCAAGTCTACACTTTTGAAATTATTTTCCTGTTCTTTGTGTATGTGTGTGTATGTATGTATGTGTATGTGTCATTTCCCCACCTGGAAGATAAAATTCACATGGTAAAAGTGACCTATTTCATACTCTTTTCTCCCTCTAGCACCTGTGACTGACACAGTAGAAATTTGTCATGGTTATTAAATTTAAGAATGACCTAATATGCAATAATGTTAAGTTCCATAAATGGAACAGCACCTATGTTCCAGGTATTATTCTAAGTGCTCTTTCTACACTGTCTAATTAAAGTCAGCATAGAAAGGTTTAATGTTTGCCTACTGTGTGCCCAGTGCTGTGTTATATACTGGGGATATAGTGGTGAATCGAATGGATGTAGTCTTTGCCCACATGGAGTTTGCAGTTGGAACGTCCATGCCCATCCTCACTCAGGGCTGCCATGAACCCCCTCCTTACTCATGCTAACCCGAAACAAATGATTATAAGTAATTAAGAAAATAGTTACAGTTCTACAAATTGCAGTGTAGGAGAAATACTAAGTGTTAGGAGTCAAGAAAGCCTCCTTGGATAAAATGAAAATGTAGTTATGACCTGTGGGATGACTAGGAGTTAGCCAGGAGAGGAAAGAGAGGGTGAAGTGATTTTTGCACTTCTTACAAACAGCATCTAATGAATTGCATTTAATTAAATAACTTATTTGTGTCTTAGTTGTCTATCTTTTCCACTCTGCTGAGTTCCTTGGAGACAGGGACCATAAGGGTCTCATTGCCCCTGCTTTCTCAGCTTCTGGTTTTTGTGAGGATAATTATGATCCCCATTTTGCAGAAGAGGAAACTGGAGAAATTCATAAGGATGTGCTGATAGGACATCCCCTGGCTGGGCTACAGATAGCATGAGAGGGTGACAATGTGCCATCAAATCATCTATGAGTGGTCCAAGACAATCATCTCAGGCTCATTAGTGTACTTGGTATATATGATTTTTAGAGCAGTGCCTTTTCAACACCGCCTATTAATTGTCACTTGGGGAGATTCTGATTTCCTTACTCTGGGGTGGTGCCCAGGTATTGGTATTCTTTGAAAGCTCCCCAGGTGATTCTGATGTGCATATGTGGCCAGGATTCAGAATCACCGTTTTAGAGCATCTTCTCTCTCAAAGGTGTAGAATGTTACAGGTATAGAGAGAATAATGGAAATAAGTCTCTTTTCATTCACCTGATAATTTGAATGTTTGCTTCAGGCACTGAAAGTACTGGCAGCTTATGCTGGATGATGAGGGGTGACATCAAAGTTAAGTTATTCATTTCATATAGATATCCTTGTTAAAATATTTGATGGCTTGCCATTTCTTACTTGAAACTTAAAGGCCTTCTTCCATCTCCTGGTCCTACCCTAAGTTCCTTCTGATATGACTATTTTATACTTAGCAAAATCCTGTTTTCTCACAGGCTCATCTATCCATGGGCACAATAAACAGTTTTTTTACTGAGCAGAATTTGCAATATTTCATTCATTCATCTATTCCACAAACTCTTCTGTGTGCCTAGAAATTTAGGGAAACTTGAGAGGTTCCTGGCCCTCATGATCTATATTTGTACTAGATTCAAGGCTAAGCATAACTGAGACCAGAAATCTGACCTACAGAGTAATATATTACAATTTGGAAATGTTTACATTTTAAGTTATTGGGTAGTGACTTTTTCGGTGGTTTATTATGCATATATTTCAAAACCTGCCTTTGTTTTTCTCTACTCAGCCCATCTGCCAGGCGGCCTATCAGAATGACCTTGGTCAAGTGTGGCAGTGGGTGAAGGAAGACAACGACTATGTCAACATTCATGATGCCTTTAATGGAGATACCCCTCTAATCTGTGCCTCCAGACGAGGGCACCTGAAAATCGTTTCCTTCCTTTTAAGAAGAAATGCTAATGTCAACCTCAAAAACCAGGTGAGGTCATGACACTTGAGTGGAGGGAGTAGTTGATCAGGGTAATCCTTTCTCTTCTCATCAATGGAAGTGATTCTCATTGCCTGTAGCTCCTAATAGCAATTCTACGTGTAGTTGCTATATATATAAATACATACTTTAGAGAAATTGACACATACCAAGGATATTTTATTAGGCTGAAGAGCAAAATATAACAGTTAAATCAGCAGGCATATTTCATGGTCAATTATATCCTTGTACCTCTGAAGAGAAAGAGAATTGCTCAGTCCTTTAGCAGGGTAGCATTTCTTACTTTCTTCTCCTTCTCCTCTTCACTATTACAGAGTAATGGGAAAGAAATATTGACCTCATGGTGCTATTTCATTAGCTAGATTTTTACCTACTATGTCAGAAAAGAAATGGTTAGTCAGATAGTTTGCTTGTACAGTGAAAGAATGCAACAATATCTAGAATATTAGGGCTGAAAAGGATGTTAAGAAGCTCAGGTGAAATTGTTGGTAATATGACATGGGCTCACAGAGGCTAGACCATTTGGCCTAGTTGAGGAAACAAAACGACACTTGGGGTGATTCTGTAATTCCTGTGGTGGTCCAGGAAGCAGAAGGGGCTGTAAGGAAATGGACCAAGCAGTCTTCCAGAAGAAGGGCAGTTAAAGTATCTTTTCTTACAAATTGAAACCTTCTTCACTCTCTTATTGTGAGATGTTCTAGACAACTCGACTTTAGGTGAAATGCCATGCCCTGTTCCCATCTTATTGAGATAGGAATATTTTGAAAGGGGCAAGGGATAATTGTTTTTAAAGAGACTCTAGGAGAACCCCAGAGTCTTAAAAAAAAGGATTCCAGGTTTTCTACCATTGGCACCTGAACTTTGTGAAGTGTGAATGGCTCCAAAGCAGTGTTTTCAGTCTTCAGTGTGCTTCAGAAGTTGCATCTGCAGAAGTTGCATTTTTAACAAGTGCCTGTATTGACTCTAATTTAGGCATTCATGGACCACACTTTAGGCAACATTATTGAACAGAATATATAATCAAATCTTTTATTTCTGCTAATTAAAAATGTAAATAGGGAAGCGGCTGTGGATCAATCAGTAGGGCTCCCGTTTACCATATGGGAGGCCCCGGGTTCGGTTCCCAGGGCCTCCTGGTGAAGGCAAGCCCGCCCGCACGGCGTGGTTAGCTGACCCAGCGAGCACAAGCAGCAAGGGGGGGATAAATGAATAAAAAAAAAAAAAAAAAAAAAAAAAAAAAAAAAAAAAAAAAAAATGTAAATAACCATAAATGACGTTAATTTGTTTAATGCTTTAAAAACAATCAATAGGATATTTTAAATTAATCTTCATTGTTTGATATAAATAGGATCTCTCCCTTCAAATAGCCAAAATAATAGAAAAGCCATAAATTTAATCTCATTAGTAATAAAAGTATAGATTTTCAACCCTGGCTGAACATTATAATCAACTGAAGCAACATTATTAAATCTACAGGTCTGTGCCCAGTCCCCAGATAGTTTGCTGTAGCAGGCTTGCAAGGGATCTGGCAACCTGTATTTTTAAAAGCTTCACAGAAGCCTGCCAATACTTCACTGGAAAACTGAATTCAACAATTAATTTGGCATATTTAAAATTCACCTAAAATATTTCCTTAAGGCAAACAATTAGGTGTGTTGTGGTTGGGAATGCCATTAGATGTGCCTTCTGATATCTGCTATAGCAAACTTATTTCACCTGATTATCTGCTAAATGTGTGCCCTTGGTAATGACCATGTACCTGTGGGCTGCTGGCATGGGAACTATAGCAGGGAAACATGGCAGACTATGATCCCTTAGCTACTCACAGGTGGATATATTTCCTGTCTCTTTTTCTATGTTTTCCATTCTCATTTGAAAATGTTATGGAAAACTGGGCTATCTTAAAATTGTCCAAATGCCCCCAAATCAAGAAATTTGCCAAGAACAAACAATCTCTTCAAACAGGTTACTTGAAGTCCACAGAAAGGTATAAAGGGTGTATTTAAAAGTACAATATTGGGAGGCGGCTGTGGCTCAATCAGTGGGGCTCCCGTTTACCATATAGGAGGCCCCGGGTTCGGTTCCCGGGGCCTCCTGGTGGGGGCAGGCCTGTCCGCACGGCGTGGTTGGCTGACCCAGCGACCACAGGCAGCAAGGGGGGGATAAATGAATAAATAAATAAAATCTTTAAAAAAAAAAAAAAAAAAAAAAAAAGTACAATATTAGCTGCCTTGGAGCCTTCAGGGCCAAGGAAGAGCAGAACATATTTGTATTGCTGTGACTAGCCTTCTGAAATCTATCCAGTGTCTGCACCATAGTAAAGGCAACATTTAAATTAGACTGGCTCAAAATTAAAAATCATTTTTGCAATAATCATGAATATCCTATACCTACTCTATATCTGGAGTAATAATGTATTATCAGAAATTGATCACTACTGGACTGCCTTGTAGAAATGTGCAGGTCATGCCTGTGCTGAATCTAACAGATATACAGCTTAATAGAGTATGACATGGTGTCCCCAGAACACAGCTGAGGAACCAGGTGTGTAGAGTTGTGGTGAGAGGTGGTGCCAGAAGACAGATGTCTGTGGGATGGTTCAGATCCTCTTTTTGAGGGACGTACCCATTAAGAAGCTGAGGGAGGGAGATATTTGACAACACAGGGCTCGGGCTGGAAAGGCACTTTTGTGTCTGTAGCAGAGGAGAACCTGGAGCCAGCAGTTGGGGCCATCTGGTATCATAAAAGTCATTGAAAAAACTTCAGCAGATAAATTCTAGATTAATAGAGATTTTATCAGAAGAGTTTTTGGTTTATATTTTCTATTTTTTAAATGTTTAGGTAATCTTTTTTCTTTTTTTTTTCAAATACTAATCTCTGTACATTGATTGAACCAGCACTTTCTCATTTTTTACATCTTTGTTTATGAATAATTTTCAGAAGTACTAAACAAGTCCCTTAAAAACAAATTAAAAGCTCTGCTCATGATTCAGATACATGTGCCCAATTTATTTTTTATTTTTTAAAATCATTTGCGGGTCATTTTTTAAAAAAAGGTTTATTTATTTCTCCCAGCCCCCTTGTTGTTTTTGCACTCGCTGTCTGCTCTCTGTGTTCTTCTGTGTCTGTTTGTCTTCTCTTTAGGCAGCACTGGGAATTGATCCTGGGACCTCCTGAAGTGGGAGAGAAGTGCTCAATCTCTTGCACCACCTCAGCTCCCTGGTCTGCTGTGTCTCTTATTGTCTCTCCTCTGTGCCTCTTTTTGTTGCATCATCATGCTACGCCAGCTCTCCGCACGGGCCTGCACTCCACGCAGGCCAGCTCTCCGCACACCTGCTTGCTGTGCTGGCCATCTTGCCTTTCACCAGGAGGCCCTGGGAATCGAACCCTGGACCTCCCATATAGTAGACAAGAGCCTAATCACTTCAGCCACATCCATTTCCCCATGTGCCCAATTTAAAAAACAAAACAAAAAACTGGTTCAGGAGAAAGCCACCTAATTTAAAACATGAAGTTACTTTTGTTTTTGTCTGTCAAATTCACTAGGATTAAAAAAGAAATTCCAGTGTTGATGAGAAAAGAAGTGTAAATTATCATCTTGCTGGAGCCCAGTATGGCAGTACATTATGAAAAGCATTAACACCTTTAATGCCAGGAATACTTTTTTAGAAATTTATGCTCAGGACAAATTTAGAAAAGATGACAAAGCTTTATGAAAGAGGATATTCAGTCAGTATTATTTATAAAAATGAAGACTCAAAAGACTTGAAATGCCCAACAGATAGGATTTGGCTAAATAAATTTGAGGAACTTCACTTGATAGAAAGCCATGCAGCCATTAAAAATCATATTTTTAAAAATATTAAATGGTATGGAAAATGCACATATTCCAAATTTTAAGTGACAGAAAAACAAGATATGATTTTGCACATGCAATATGAACCTACATTTAAAAATTCCACATATATGCATTTAAAGAGACTGGACCTATACTTAATTGGCAGGAGAGACACCATGATCATGAAGATGGTTTTCCCAGGGTGAGGCTGATCCATTGCACTGGGGATCTGCTGACCCCTGCGATTTCCCCAAATGCAGGAAACTCGACTGCATAATTTGTGTTGGTGGGGACTAAGTCTACGCTTTCCCCCAAACAAAAAAAAAGAAAACAAAACAACAAAAAAAGAGACAGGACCAAAATGTCAACAATTATTTCCTGGCTGTTTGATAATGGATGATTTTAAAGTCTATTTTTATACTTTTGTCTAGTTTTCATGTTCTTTTTAGGGAATGTGTATTCTTTGGTATTTAGAAAACCAAAAAGTGTTCTTATTTAAGAACAGTGTCTCCCCACAAATGGAAATGAACCTCATTTTCTTTCTCAATCTCCCTATGCTCTCATTGATTCAGTTGTTTGGTTGTATTATACTATATGTGTATGTTTCTGCCCACCTTCGTTTGATTTTGAGCCCCTAGGCTTCACATCCCCCACAATCCCTAAAAATTTTAGTATATCACCCGATAAATATTCACATATTTAAGAATTAAGTTATTTGAATCCTTATAGCACTGCCAGTGTGCACATAGGAACATGGAAAAAATGCCATGTGGTTAAGGTTTTGCTAGGAACAAACAACAAAATGGATTATCTGTAGCCCATAGATGGTTAAGGGATAACTATAGCTTTTCCTACTAAATTCAGTACTACGTTTATATCTCTGGATATTTTTTATTTTTTTTGCAAAAACTAAGACAGGTGTCACAATCCACCTTTTGATGATTTGTAAAATGTACATTTCACCTCTTCTCTCTTGCTGTGGTCCTTTCCTGGCTTTTTGTTTAAACTGGTTTGTATTCAGTATTCCAGCCGATGGAATTCTGAGGTTATTAATCATCATGCTCCACAGAAGAAGGTGCCAGTGAAAATCTCATGGGTACCATAAAAACAAAATTCACAGACTAAACTTCTTGGTATGGTGATCTGAAAATTCTAAATGAAATGTTCTATTAATGGAAAGTCCTGTTTTATTTTTAGAAAGAGAGAACCTGCTTGCATTATGCTGTGAAGAAAAGATTTACCTTCTTTGATTACCTCCTCATTATCCTCTTAATGCCTGTTCTGCTGATTGGGTATTTCCTCATGGTGAGTGCAACACTTGTGAGAGCAAACATAGGGGAGATCACTGACATGTCTCATCAAGTTCTGATAGGCCAGTGAGATGTTAAAAAAAAAAAAGAAGAAGAATGAGATAAGCTCTTGGTTTGTACTCTATAAATGACATTTCCAACATACATACAATACTAGGATTGAAATCAAGCAAGAAGAAAGTGAAAGTAATCAGTAGTAAAAGTATCTAATCTTGATTGAGTCGATCTCCTTTTTTTTTGAAAAATTTATATCGTTGTACGTATATTTCTGAGGTTTTTAAGGACTCCCTCTTGTTATGAGGGAAAGAAAAGATCCTGAGAGATTTGCATCAAGAATCTGACAAACGCAGAATATATTTGTAGAGAATGGATTTATTCGTGCCTGAACAATTTTTGGCATGTAGGAATTTTCTTGGGAAAAATGATAGATGTGTTTGTGTACGAAGGTAGCCATACTGAGAGTAGAAGATGAACTACGAGTTATTTATTTATTTCAAACAGGCTGACAGGTTTATACTGACTCATCCACTTTTTCCTTTTGGTTCCACTTGTGACCAGTTCTATCTTTGAAAGCTGAGTCACCACATGTGTAATTCACTAAAATTAAACAACTAAGCTCCCTCCCCCTGTAACTAATAGACCGTGGACACCAGTTATTTAGAGAATCTGAACAAAAAAAATCACAACTTAGGAAGGCCATTTAGACTTTATTAACACACACGCCTGCTTTCTAAGCTAGTCCAATGTTTAGAAATTGGAGGCCTAGGCAAAAATGCTAACCATAATGAATAGCTCTATTCACATGTACCCTTTCCATTCATGGGGCCTTAAAATGTAAATTTATAATGTGTCAGGGACAACATGAGAGAAAATTATGGTAAGACCAGAGAGGGTTCAGTTACTTCAGAGAAGGGTAGGAGGAGAGAGACAGTTTGGAAGCTAACACGGGGAAAGCACAAGGCAAGGATGAGACATCTGGATGGAGCTTCCTCGATGATAAAGGGCCTGAACTCCAGAGCTGTGTCCACATGAGCAGAGGAGAGCTGTGCTTCCTCGAGCAGTGGAATGTTGAGAAAAGGCGCCACCTGGCAGAGAGTCAAGGCCTGAGGGGACTGGGAAGGACAACTGGATTTCTAAGGAAGCTAGTTCATTTCATTCATTCATTCAATCACTCAGCATATATTTATTATGGGCCTACTATGTGCCTGACACTGCTACTGTTAAGGTTACAATTATGAGAAAAACAGAGTCTTTGTCCTCATGAGAGTTAGAGGGTGTTGGGGAAGGAGCCATTAATCCAATAATGATACAACAAGTGGAAAATTACCACGAAGCAGGTGGTGCAGAGAAGCCATTGGTTTACAAGAGTATAGAAGAGAGGGATTCCACCTGGTCTGGTAGATCAGAGAACGCATCCTGCAGGAGAGGCTTAGGCTGAGATCTAAAGATGACTTTACCAGGCAAAGAAGAGAGGGAGGAGGCTTCAAGGCAAAGGGAGCATCCTGTGCCCCAGTCCTCAGACAGGAGCAGGTCTGGTGAGAATGAAAAAACTAAAAGAGGCCAGTGAAGCCAGAGCAAGGCGAGAATGGAGTGAGAGAGGGAGCTGGAGAGGTAAGTGGAGGCCGAAATACATGCAGAGTTGTAGGCCATGCTGAAGAGTTTACTTTTGTTCTCAGCGTGTTGGCAACATGTTGAAGGGTTTTGAGCCAGACAGGTCACTGGACCGCTTGCTCAGTAGGACTGGGCATCTGAGAATTTGTCCGGGTGGTGCTCCTGCTGCTGCTCTAGGACCACACTCTGAGAACCACAGAATTAATTAATCTGTATTAGGGGCTGGTGTGATGAGGTGGGGCAATGTTAAGAAAGATGCATGGGAGCGTGGGAGTGCTGGGAGTTGTGATTAAAATGGAGCCTATTAGTTAAAGTAGTTTCAGACAACAGATGGAGAAAATGTTTTTAAACAAGCCTCCCTTGTACTTGCCGTTTGTAATAGATATCGAAGACGAAGCAGAATGAGAGCCTGGTACGAATGCTCCTTGATGCTGGCGTTGAAGTTAATGCTGCAGACTACGTAAGTTTGTATTTTCAGCCATTTTGAAATAATATTCAAAATAGTGTTTGTAGGTAGCAGATGTAACTGCCATCTATGGAGTTGCTTGCTTTTTTTTCCTAGACACTTTTACATTTATTTATCTTTTTAGTTTTTTGTTTTGTTTTGTTTTGTTTTTTACTGCCAGTTAACCAAACTTGAGGTTATCTATATTCTGGAAACTCATGGGAATGAAATCTTTTATTTATCATATACTGTTTTTAAAAGAACTGACTTTCTTAATTTGTGCAGAAGCTTTAATAAGGGTGATTATAAATGTTTGGAAATGGATAGAGGTGATACTAGCGCATTATCATGAATGTAATTAACAATGCTGAATTGTATGATTGTGGTAATGTATGTCACTAGAAGGAAAGCTAGAGGATGAAACATGGGACTGTATAACATAGTGAACCTCGTTGTGGATGATGAATGTTGTTAATACAAACAGAAGAATGTTCTTACATTAACTTGAACAAATGTATGTCATTATTACAAGGTGTTATTAATAAGGTGGTAAATGGGAAAAATACACCAAATGGAAACTATGGAATATAGTTAACAATAATATTTTAACATTCTTTCATCAGTTGTAACAAAGGTTACCTCACTAATGCTAAATGGCAATAATAGGGGGTTAAAAGGGTGTGGAGTTTTTTATTTTTGGAGCAATGAACATGTTCTAAAATTGATTGGGGTGATGAATGCACAACTCTGTGACTATACTGAGAGCCATTGATTGTATACTTTGGATGGATTTTGTGGTATGTGAATAAAAATAAATTAAAACCAAAAGAACTGGCTTTAATTTTGGCAAGAAATTAAGAAATATCATTCTCAGTGGTTAAGAAGCTGGAGTCACAAAGCCTATGTGCAAATCTAGGCTTGCCACTTTATACCTATGTAAATTTTGGAGCATTAAGAACTTATCTGAATCTCAGTTTCCTCTTCTGCAAAGTGGGGATGTTGATAGTACTTACCTTACAGGGCTGATTCATATAAAACATTTAGCAGAGGGCCCGGCACATAGTTATTGTTCAATTAATGGTAACAGCTGCTGGTGCAGCCAGATCCCAACCCACTGGTAAGAAAGGCCCCATCTGTAAACTTAAAAAAGATAAAGTCAAAGGTCACAGAAAATCCAAATGATCATGATATGAGTAGATAACAGGATCAGCATCAGCTAAGTTCTTACGGTCCACAAGTATAAGGTTTTGTTTTCATCTTCTACCCCTGGACCTTTGCACTCATCTTCTTCTCTTAAATGATCATAATGGATCAAAAGTTGATTTGAGTGGATGTAAGCTCAATGACTGAGTGCCTGCTTCCCATGTATGAGGTCCTGGGTTCAATCCCCGGTACCTCCTAAAAAAAGAAAAAAAAATTGCATGTATCTTCTATTTGCTTATATTTATTGACTAAAATTCTGGGTTTCCAATTTATTTTTTAAAAAATAGGTGAGTTGAAAATTTGATTAAAAAAAATAACATCCAGTTTGTGGTTCCTGACTTATTTTATATGCGTGCACGTGTGCGTGCTACTATAGTTCTGTGATAGAGGAAACGTCACCATCCCTGTTTCTATTATTTTACATCAATTTGGTTTCAGTCATATTGGTGTCATTTATTAAAATGTGTGCAGTTTTCTGTGTGTGTGTGTATACATGCATGAGAGAAAGTTTATGAGCTATTTGTTTTCCTCTTATTTGCAGTGAAATTTTTGGATTAATTTCGATAGACTTCACTATGTGCTATCACATCTTTAAATATCTTTGAAATGTATTAAGTAAATGATTATTAAAGATTAAGTAAAAGATCTGTTGAAGGTGTTACTTGGACAGGAAGGTTTACTATTTTAGATTCAAAGGGTGTAAAATAGGTACCTTGACCCAAATTTCTGTACAATATTTTTCTATCTAACTCTATCTCTGGACAGAGATGTGACACCCTCCCTGTACACCCACATCCATGAAGCACACACATAAATACACACATGCACTTTCCATGAAACATTCTCCAAAAACTATCTGAGTATAAAAAATCATTTTCTGGCTCTAAGTAGCGTGTTTTGTGTTTTTAGAGAATTAGACTCTCTTTCACATGGAAGACTTCACAGCCATTTCTATTCATTTCTATTCATCATGCCTTTACTTAATAAAAATAAGTGATTGCAGCATCTCCTATGATCCTAGAAGAGTTTCCAGGGAAAAAGACCTAGTTTGTTGTTAGTGTTGATGGTCAAGGATTTTATTTCTTCACTTACCAAAACTGTGATTGCTTGGCTGCTGTTTGAAAGGCCAAGTTTTGGACACAAATGATCCAGCCATAAACTTTTGATCTTTAGTTAGTGTTTTAAATTAATATCAACAGGATGCACCCACTATTTTATAACAAAAGCTATAATGAAAAACCAGACTGTCATCCCTCTGCTCCTTGAAGCCCATGCAGACCACTGTTTTATAACGAAAGATAAAAGCAATAAACTTGAGTGTGGGAAACTTCTACGCAGAATTGCGCTGATCTTGTAGGTGTACTGTAGCTATGTAGCCACACACCTTCACGTAGTGTGGGGATTTTGATCAAGAACCGCAGGGGATCGTATTTGCAAAAATGTGGAGACTCCTCAAGAGAAAAAATGGTAATGTGATCAAGGTAGTGATTACCTAGGTATGCCGAATTCTAAAAAGAAATCTTGGGTGATTTAGCATCAGATTTTTTTTTTTTTTTATTTCATATATTTGTCTTTGTGTTTTTTACTTTTTTGTATGTGTGTCTGGCATCAGCTTTTTTTTTTTTTTTTTTTTTTCAGCTTTTTATAAGATGTATTTTTTAGTTCAGAACAGAAAATGAGTAAGAGAGACACTGATAGCTCACAGGACATGAATGCACACAATTTGGCAGAGAGGACAACTCTTCTTCTGTATAAGAAATATACCCTGTCTGTGGGTGAGCCGCCAGGCCCCGCGAGCCATGCAGCAAGATGATGATATAACAGGAGAGGGGCGCAAGGGAAAGCCAAAATGAGACGCACTGAAAAACAGGAACTGAGGTGGCACAGGCGGTAGGATGCCTCGCTCCCACATTGGAGATTCCGAGGATTGAATCCCAGTGAAGACAGGAGGAGACTGATGAGAAAGAGGGCAGGGAACGGACACAGAGAGTTGCCCAGTGAATGGACACAGAAACAGCAAAAAACGGGGGTGGGGTTGGGGGGCTGGGGGGGATGTAAAATGGATAAAAGTAAAAAATTAAAAAATTAAAAAATAAATAAATAAATCCTTTAAAAAAATTGTATAGGGGAGGAAGATATGGACTATAGTTAGTAGTAATTCTTTGACGATGCTCTTTCATGATTTGTTAACAAATGTTTCACAACAGTGCAGGGTGTTGGAGAGGGGGGTGATGTGTGGGAGCCCTGTATGATGTTATGCATGTTTGTTTTGTAAGTTCACAATGTTTACTGAACACTTATAGTTTATGTATGTTCATGTATGAATGATATACTTCAGTAAATTGTTTAAAAATAAATCAAATAAATACATGAATTTTAAAAAAGCAAAAAAAGAAATATAGTTGCCCATAGATAGTTTTTTAGACTGCTTGTTTTGCTTACACACTACAAAATGTGAAAATGACTTGCTAAAGAAGCCATGTGCTGCTGTCTGGAGAGCCCGATTGACGAGCTGCCATACTGGCCCTTTGTGTTTCAGTATGGCTGCACTGCACTCCATTACGCCTGCAAAATGAAAAACCAGACTGTCATCCCTCTGCTCCTCGAAGCCCATGCAGACCCCACAATAAAAAACAAGGTAAGGAGCAGTGGGCCATGGTCTCAAGTTCTTCTAGCAGCATAATCTCCTAACCTGGGTCTTCTGTTGAAGTAAATTACTTCTCTCTGATGTTAATAACAGTAGACTTACTACCTCATTAAGGAATTAAATTATCCCATTTCTGTTAGAACCGAATGACGTTTAAATCCCCCAAGCTTAAGAGTCAGTGTGTCTAAACTGTTATGTGACTCTATTGTAAATAAATAACTGTAATTTCTTTTTCTCCTCAGAATGGTGAGAGTTCACTGGATATTGCACGGAGATTAAAATTTCCCCAGATTGAATTAATGCTAAGAAAAGTATCATAATCCTTGTGGTCTCACAGGTAGAGAAGTAGACAGAGTTGAAGGACTTGGATCCTATTTCCATCTTGGACTATTGGACTGTGGACTACTTATAGGGATGATGACGATTGCCTTGGGTAATGTTTTGAGAGAGTTGTGCATTTATAATGGTTTCTGCTCTGAAGTGTTCACCGTGGCCACAATCCCTCTAGCGGAGACTCCACTTCAGCCTAAAGATATGAGATTTCAAACTCAGTCTGTCCTAAAGAAGAGGATCAGAGTTTTCTGGGACAGGGTTCTCATCCCAGTGGGTCCCTGCTTATGAAGAGGCTGTCCTGCCTACTTCACTCCCTAGGAGACAAACTCTTCCCTTAGTGCACCTTTCGTACTGAGAGGGAGAGTCAGCGTATGTGCATTTTGTAGCAGGGTGGATGTGCGTGGGTTTAGAGGTTTACACGTAAACAATCCTTTGGGGAGACAACCTCAACAAAGACATCGGTGGTGGGAGTGTTTACTCCACAGAAAGTGGCAAATGCTACAAGTCAGGGCTTCTTTCTTTTTTCCTAGAGAACCAGGTTACTAGCCACCACTAGGCATTTTAGTATCAGTTTACAAGTAAATGCCCTCTTGGTTTTGAACATGACAAGTGTAACTATCAAAATGTTTGTTCAAAAAGACCTCTATGGAAAACAAAACAAAACAAAACAAACAAAAAAAAACCTCTATGATTCTCTTGAGAATACAAGGTAGCTCCTACACTTGCCAGTCTTGTTTATTTTTATTGATAAAAGTTTAAAAATATTGTAAATTATTTGGGTAAAGGGCTTCTTTACTAGAAATAGAGTTATATGATGAGGTGGTATCTGGACTATATTACTAAGTGAGAGACTGTAACTATGTCTGTCTCACCTCTTTTGTGAATGAGATAGAGTAGAAATACATTTTTAAAA
The DNA here is from genome assembly GCA_026826555.1 of Tolypeutes matacus. Lineage (NCBI taxonomy): Eukaryota > Metazoa > Chordata > Mammalia > Cingulata > Chlamyphoridae > Tolypeutes > Tolypeutes matacus. The sequence continues at coordinate 653,675 of JAKSZT010037812.1, forward strand.
ACATCACTGAATTTTGCCAGTCAAGACTGAGTGACCCATAGCTGTGGACACAGCCTAAGCCACACTATGTATGATAACGAACACATTCTAAGAATGGAAAATTCAACATCCTTGAACAAAACAAAGTCTAAAAATCAAACCCAGGAATATTTATTGAACTATGACTATGCCTTACGGCATATATTCTGTGAGGGAAAGAATGTGTAGAAATTGATTCTGAAGCCCTTAAATGTCTCTTCATAAATTAAGATCCAATATGACTGGGCTGAGTTACCAGGCTCTGGGGGAGGAAAAAAACAGTTGAATTTCATGCACCAGTACACCTTCAACAGTATACCTGCGGCACAAACCTGAATACGTTTGATTTGGTTTCAGAGGCGATTTTGCAAAATTGTGCTATTACTCATGTAATTTATGACTGTCATCTTTGAAACTATGTGAACTTTGAACACTTTTTCTAAAGAAATAAATCTAGATTTGTAAACAAATTGTGGTGATTGACAGTGACTTTGACAAGAGCAAAAGATAAAATACATAACAGTTTGTTTCATTATGCTTATGACAAGCTCTTAAATTTTGGAGGCAGAAAACTGGGCCAAAAATTTCTACCCATTGAGTCTCCCAGCAACAGGCTGTGAACTCTCAAATACGCTTGGAGTAGATTCTACGTACTGAAATATACATGTATGCTTTATGTAATGCGTAATGCAATTGTTGGAAATTTGAGTTACAATATCTTCCCTGAGACCCAACTATAAAATCTTGGCCTATTCTGAGGATGCTTAAAATATATTTCACCCACACTGTACTTTTTAAAAAATTTTAAAAAAGCAGCCTGGCTTTCTGAGGTAATGTTATGTCTCTACAGCAGTAAGGTAAAAATGTCTAGTTTTTGTCAAAGTCAGCAATCCAGTGACTCGAGACCTCAATATCTATCCAATGTGTCATTTTACTTTGCTCCAAAAATATGGCTTATAGAAAAGAGTTAAGTATTTTAAAGAAGGTTTACCTGAAAGACATAGAGAATGTCTGGATAACTACTGGCTGTCAGGCAAAACTTTCCCTTCAAGATGGTAGAATATATAATAGCACAAGCAATGTATTTTCACCCAATGAGTAGTTTAATTAACTGAGAAAAATTTAAATGTCAGTCTTATTACCAAATGCAGGAAATCTGAAAGAATATATACGCTATCTCTTCCCTCCCTTCTCTATCTCCCTTCTACTGATTATGTTAGGTTCCCAATTATGGATATCCTTAAAATCTGGTTATGCACCCTGGCCCCATCTTCGATGAGGTTGTTTCTAGCCTATGACCAGTCAGTATCAGATGCTTTACAACCTGGCCTTACAAGTTCTCTGAGTAACGTTGGTATCCTCCTGCTTCATCAGATGTATGATTTCATTGTACATACGTCGAGGAGCATCCAAACCCCAGATGAAATCCACGTGAGCCCATTCGGAAATGTTCTTATAGTAGATGAGGTTGGTCGCCTCGGAGAGTAGTGTTTTCACATTTTCTGGACTGGAAAGCCAGTCCTGTCCTCCAGTCCACATTGCTGTAGGGACCGTCATATCTCTAATTTTGTACCTTACAGGAGTTGGCTAGAGAAAAGGAATAGTTTTTTAACTCTAGATAAATCCATAATTTATATTGAAATAGACATAATCAATACTCCCAGTGTTGTGGTAGAAGGTGCATGGACTTTCAAGCCATACAGAACAGGGTTAGTTTCCATTCTACTTGCTACTTAATATCACGGAACCTCAGGTACTTCATCTGTGGAATGAGGATAATAATTGCTGTAATAACTTACTATGAGAAAACATATAAATGACTTGGCACTTTTGGCATTGAATAATGTTCAGTTCTTGTCCTTTTTAATAAATGTTTTGTATGTAAATTTTCTTTAATAATATAATGTCCTCCTTTTAAAACATTCTTTCACAAATGTTTCATGTGGCGAGAGTTAGAGATATTCCACAGAGAAAAACAGAAGAATGGGATATACTGGAAAGGCCTCTGGATTTTCACAGAGACTCTGATCACAGGAAGCCCTGAAGCAGGCCTGGCTTTACCTCCTCTCCAAACAGGGGAAATCAACAAGTCAGCCTATGGCACTGGAACTGAGGTGATTTGAACCAACGGGAGGTAAAAATAGGATCTCTGCTTCAATTCCTGTCACCCATAGAAGGGTGTCTAAATTCCTAATTCCAGGGAACTCCCCTAATTCCAGCCGTACTACCATATCAGAGTCAATCAGCGCCCAGAACTTTCCACAGAAATGGGGAGGCCCATTTTTCTTACTCAGCAGATTCACAGTAGAGCCTAGGCTTTGGTCTCAGAGGCCCTTGTTCCTCTCTGTGGCTCCCTAGAAAGGTGGAGTTATATCCTAAATTAGATATGTCAGGTGGGATATGGAGCCAGTAATATTTTTTTCTCACCTTAGAGGTGAGAGATTGAACTAAATGTCATGTCTAACTCTAAGGTTCTGTGATTTTATAACATCTTTTTGTACATTTTATTTTTCTGCCTTTTCTGTAATGATTTTCTAGTGCCTGCTCTATACTCATCACCATCTCTAGAAATCATGTACATTAAATGTTGATAAATGAAAATATTAAAAAATATCTTGGCAGTAGAATGCTTTCTCCAGAGACATATTTTAGGAAACAATGACGAAGAATCTTAAAAAAAGGTAGCTGAGGGAAGCAGCTGTGGCTCAATCAGTAGGGCTCCCGTTTACCATATGGGAGGCCCCGGGTTCGGTTCCTGGGGCCTCCTGGTGAAGGCAAGCCCGCCCGCACGGCGTGGTTAGCTGACCCAGCGAGCACAAGCAGCAAGGGGGGGATAAATGAATAAATAAATAAAATCTTTAAAAAAAAAGGTAGCTGATACCTGTGGCCAAGAGTTTGCTAGCTAGGGGCACTTTCCAGTCAGTCCAATTTCCCAACCTTTCATATGCAGACTGATATTGGCAGGTGGTTTTTAAGTATGAGATAAGACTCTTTAAGGATTAAGTTATGTCCACTCTGCTCCCTCCAGCTTTCTGTATGTATGGTCAGTATTTATTTACATTCACACACATGCAGGCCAATCATCTTAAATGAAGACTTTACACTCAAAAGGGCATCTTTATCCTCTTCTGATTCTCCACAACTTTTATTTTTAATTTTATTCCATAGCATTGACTACATCTTTTCTTGGATAATGTAACAGCATGCATGCTTTTTTCATTTTTTTACTTGCACATGACAGACTCATTAAAAGGTATGACCTGGGAAAAATCCTCAGGGATTGCTTAGTCCAATAATTTTTACTTTAAAGATGAAAAAACAGTCCTGAAAAATTAAACCGGCCTGCCTACTGTCATGCAAGCTTATAATTCAGAGGCAGGTTAAAAGCAGTAATCTCCACTTACCATCAAACTCTCTTTTTTATCAAGGAACCCACATCCTCTGGCATTCCTTATTCCTTTTTAAAGCCTAAAAGGGTCCTTCTAGTATCCAACACTCTTCCCTTTATTTAAATTACCCCATCTTGCCTCTAGAAAGCCCAGTGCCTGATTCACAGAGGTAGCCAAAAAAAGAAGTCTCCTTCTCTAGTATAGGACTAGTGAGGTCCCTGGGCTAGGCTGTGAACTTTCCCATTTTCCAATGGTATAAACCCGAACTATTATTTTCTGCTTGAGTTCTTGTATTTTATCCTTATAGCTAGAATGAAATGCCACTGCTCCTTCCCTCTCACACATATCAAAAGGATATGTTTTCAGCAGATGGTATTTAAAAATTGTTTTACCTGATTGCCTTTCTCCAGATTTTTGGTCTCACTCCCCCAGTCAAATGCTCGGAGTTCCCCTGAATTCAGTACCTAAAAGAAAACCGAAAAACTTACATGGCATTTAAATGTGGTACTGGGTTGGAGTGGAGGAGCCTGTGTGAAAATGTGCAGTTGTGAGGGAGGCAGATAATTTTCAGGAAAGCCTAAGGGCAAGTATGAAGCCCTTTCAGGAAGAAAAATGTATTACAGAAATACTTAACCCCACATTGTACAACTCCCAGAAGTGCATCTCATTGCAGTCTATGTGGATGGGTATTCCGCTCAACTCTGTAGGCTACAATGGGAAAGCGCCCCCTGGAGTTGTGATGTGATGGTCCTTGGAAAACTTAATCCAATTCAGAATTCCTTGGTTTTGGTTATAAAATAACACCCACACCCCCTCCTTTAAAATATAGCAGTGGCCTTTGAGGAACAATTTGACCAGACTCTGAATTCCTAGAACAGATGGGACCAATATTCATGATTTATAGATGTCCTTAAAACTTTCTGCTTGAGTTAAGAGCCCTTCCCCCTAATTTTCTTTCAAAAACTGAGTATTTTTAGGAGATAAGAATCTAAGGGTAGTTATGCTCTGCTCTCTGTCTTTATATCTATTCTATTTCTACAGCCAATTGGGGCCACTCTATTGTATCATCTATAATGGACAATATTAGGTTAGTGCAAAAGAACAATTATCATTCATATGTGATATTCCATTGTCCTTTAATCAAATTTGAATTTCTTCACCTTATCAACCACACCTTCCCTAGATTGGTAATCTCTCATTCCTGTGCTGATGGGCAATGCTTGCAGCACAGATGACTGCTGTGAAAGCCTCTTCGGGCACTTCCAATGCTGTGAAAGCATTTTTTCTTTTTTTTTCTTTGCATCTCTTTTTATTTGTAAAATGATATATAAATATATATGCATATATGTGCATTTGCTTACATAAATGTTATTTTTATATATGTGAAAGCATTTTTGGTTACTGCTTGACCGGGCTACTGGAGGAGCTGAAAAGGAGAGTGTGGGAACAAGGTCTTCTCTGGCCTCATCTTTTAATGGCTGGATTCAGATAAAGGTCTCACTTGGACATCTTAGTTCACACTTTTAAGATCCACTAAAGATGTCCTTGGGCCACTATTGCCCTTTCCTCCCATCTCCTGAAAACTGTCAATGTCTTAGATAAAATTCACATTTGAAATAACGTTGTCAGGACTGCATTTCATCTTGAAATAAACATGAAATGACCTCTGGGCTTCCAAGAAGTCATCCTTTGACTATTCCAGAAAAAACGTGCAATGACCCTCAGCAAAAACTACCTATTCAACATACTTACCTGGCTCCAGTGTAGAATATTTTGCACAGATGTTCCAGCAGGAGTATGGGCAACATACACATTTGCTCGGCTCTGTAACAAAGCATGAGTGGTTTGTGGGGCATGGAAAAACTCACAAGTTGTGCACTTTGTCAAGTCCAAGTTCCCAGGATGTCAGACTAAGAAATGGGAACATTGTTCAATCAGCAATTATCTATGAAACATTAATATACACATGCACATAAAAAGTTACTAAATGTAATTCCTATATTTTTCATCTTAGAATAATGTCTCATTAGAGATCTAACTACTTTTTAAAAAATTCGCTAGAATAATTAAGGAAGAGAGCTCTGAAATTGGGGCCTGTATTCAAACCCTGGCTCTGCCGTTTAATTTTTGAGTGAACTTGGGGGAATTACTTAATCACACTAAACTACAGGATACTAATCTGTAAAGTGCAGATATTAGTAATACCTCTCTCTTAGGGCTCTTGAAGGGATTAATTTAGTCTGAAGTTAATATCTCACATTGCCCTTATGTTTACCTTGCCTCAGCCCATACTGAAGGAGTTCCCTGATACTAAAATTTGTAGGAACTGAATTACTGGGAGTATGTTGTTTCTCTAAGTCTTCAGTGGCACTAACTCACACTGAATGAGTGAGGCTAATAATTCCGAGCTTTGCTTTGGGAATCTGAGAATTTACTAGGTTCTACTTACCATGTTCAGATTGTTCGAATTAAATCCACCTAAAAGTAACATGACATTGCTACAAATCTGATCAATTATCACCTGGCCACAAAGGTAAATAACAAACTGTTTGAGAAATCTGTTCTGGTACAGAAATTCTTTTTTGCCAAACAAACCCTGTAAAAATATGAAGTAAAAATATAGTTACTACATTACAGGCAGAGAAAAAAATGGCTCTAATGTCAAAAGAATATATTTTAGCAAACTGAGCTGGAAAACTCTTTTAGGTAAACAAGGAAATACTTGAGGAGTCACATACCTTGATCATCATATCCGGCAGCAACAAAAATTTGGCCCCAGGGCTTTTTGCATATTTAAGAGTAGCTATGGGTGCTAGAGCAAAATACATTTTGATTTTCTGAGCCAGCTCTGGCATGGTGGAAAATGCAATAAAGCCTGTGAGAGGAGAATAGATCAGCATGTATATTGGATATCCTAGAACCCATAAGATGTTTATTCTATTTTTATTAAGAGAGTTCAGTAATTATTCATGGTTGTGTCCTAACTCTCCTATGAAATTATAAATTCTTTGAAGGGGAAAAACACAACTCTCCACCCCCAAATACAGGAAAAAGCACCATTTCCCATGTCACCTAGCATATCTGCTTTCAAGTAGTAGCTTATCATTGAATTATCCAATTAAATTATTAAATCCAATAAAATCGACTTTGAGAAAATATGTATATTGAGATATAAATATTTGTTAGACACTTTGCTGGGAACTTCCACGATTCTTACTTCAGTTAATTCTTAGACTCTTGTGAGCATTTTTGTAATCTCCATTTTACAAAGAAAGATATTAAGAATTAGAGAAGTTGCCTTGTTAATTGATAACAAATATGTTCGGTTACATAATGGACATTGAGACTAGCAGGGTTTTTGATGTCTTTTCTTGATCCCTAACTTTTCTGGAACCCAAATTGTAGCATAATCTAATGACAAGATGTCTGGTGTACTGCATTCCAATTCTTATTTCTGCCATACATTTGGTATGAGACCCTAATTAAATCAGTCTGAGCCTCGGTTTCTATACTGGTAAAATAGGGAGATGAATTCCTGAATTACCACTGTACAGGGAAGATCTCTGTGGAGAGTTTGGAAGAAAAGTCTATTCCATAAGCTCAGGGCATTGTCATTATATTTGAAATATTATGCATCTATTTCATAAGAGCTTATGCACTCTCTGTCTAGGCTGATATTTGCAGTTGGGTGAGCCTGGGCAGAGAAAAACTAGAATCACATGACTTCTGTCTAGTTCCCAGAAGGTGAGCAAATTTTAAGGAGGAATTATTCTTTTCTACTTTTCCTCCATCTGATCATCCACATGCCAAGGCAAGCACCAAGTATCCTGTTATTTCTTCTTGCTCTCCCCCTGTGCCATCAGTAGGACTGATTTGAAAATTAATTATATCCCATATTAGAACTCCCTGCAAGTGTCAAGATCTGAGAACTCTACATAACTTCTCCCAGCTATACTTCTCTTTATGCAAAGCACCTTCAATTTCTCCACATTAACAGGTCTATTAAAAGCCTATGCTTTTTTGCCCTCCTCTGCCCTCTTGAAGTAGCATTTAGCCTTATCATTAGCACCTTTGTTTCATATGAATCTGAAGCGCTTGAAATGTAGAGAAAAAAAATCGAAAAGGCCTCTAGATACTAGTGTAGAAGCAGAAATAACACCTTAATCTTCTTTCTATAAAGTGCATGGAGAAAGCTAATTAACAGTTAATGTTATTGAAAAACAAAGAAAAGAAAGTGTAAAAGTTCAATTGAGCAAACTGAACTTGTACTCTTGAGTTCCAACAGTTCTAGAAATTTTGATTCACAATTTAATTTGATTTTTTGACATAATGTCATAAATGATTGCTTGGAAAGAAGGTTGGAAAATTCTATAGTAAAAGAGACTGTGTAGCACAATTAGTGCCCAAGAAGTTCCGATGAGTCATATCTTCCTCAGTAGACAAATACAGTGGCATTTTGATTTTTGCAAATAAGAGAGAAGGAAGAGAATGAAACAAAAAGTAGCTCATTATTCTGTTACACTTACCCTACTGTGGAGTCTGGTTAATCCTGTGTGCTAAACTACATGTGGTATCTAATCTGATTAAAAGGAGTCAGTAGCCAGGAGCCCCAGGCCATATAGTTTAGTCTTTGCCAATCAGGTTTGCCACAAGTCTAGAATCCTCTAGGATGCTGTGGCAGTCTGAAATTATTTTATGAATCCTCAAAAAGAGAAAGATTATGTGGGTTGGTTCACTCCTGTGGGTGTGAGCAACTTTTCAATTGAACTATGTCAGTGAGGTGTGACTCCAATTGAGTCTCCACCCTCTTGCTGGGTCCTGTAAAAAACAGAAACACACTGGAAAAGAGACCTCTGCCACGTTTGATCCTGCCATGTGACAGAAAGGAGAGGCTCAAGCAGCTGAGGCCCCAGGGAGAGATGAGCCATTTGCCTGATAGGTTGTAACTGATATTAGGAAGAAAGTGGAGCTGCCAAACCTGAGACGAGAGGCTCAGTAAGAGGCAAGCCCTATGCCTGGTTGCCGTCAGCTGAGCTCCAAGAGACAGTACAGCCCGGAGGGGAAGGAGAGACCAGGCAGAGATCACCCACCATCTTGCTTCAACACACGGCAGCTGACTTGGGTGAGAAAGCACCTCTTATGGTGCCTTGAGTTGGACCTTCCATGGCCTTGGAACTCTAAGCTTTTACCCCAAATAAATACCCTATATAAAAGCCAACACATTTCTGGTACTTTGCATCAGCAGCCCTTTGGCAAATTAAAACAGTTGCTAAAGCTGAGTCACTTGAAGTTGAGATTGAAGTGATTTAAGAGGCTTTGTTAGAAAACACTGGAATTACAGGCACATTGGACTTCCCATTTCAATGGTGGCTTCTTTTTCTCTTGAAATTTCTCAGAGCAAGTACTTTATCTTACTTACTTTAGGATAAAGACTAGCCCTGAGGAATTTCAGATAGAGGTAAAGTTGCCACTCAATTACTGGGAGATTAAAAGCCAGGAAAAGGGAAACTCATGGCTTGTTGATAACAAGTAATGATCATTGTGAATTTTTGCAGAATCAAGTCACCTGGCAAATCAGTATCATTAGCCAAAGTGAGTGAATGGCCTGCTGAGGTCTCAGGAACCAAATGGCTTAAGACTGACCCCAGGGTGTGCTGCTAAAGTAAGTGGACAACAGGCATCCTTTGGGTTAACTAAAAGCTGGCCTAGATTTGCCCACTATTGCCCTGAATTCACATGCTTTAAGTATGACAATGGGTTTCATAGGTCATCTATTTCTATAGTGTGAAGGATTTTGACATAATAATCCCCAATAACTCTGGAGGTAGCAATAAGACACTAAACTCAGAGCTTCATTCATTCTTTCAACACATACATATAGAGTGCATACTATGTACCAGGAACTGCTCCTATAGCTGTGTCTTAGACAAAATTCCTGCCTTCACAGAGTTAACATGAACCTTATATATATTATCATATTGAATACTCCAAACACCTCTAAGGGGGAAGCATGAATATCCCTATTTTATAGATGAGGAAACTGAGACCAAGGAGGTAAAATAATTTGCTCAAGGATATTTACCTAAGAGGTAGCAGAGCCATTATTTGAATCTGCATCTGTCTGACTCCAAAGCCCTTCCTCTTCCCACCATACCAGAAACCTCCCTCCATTCAGTCCATTTCTCTGTGGCCTTTGGGGTCAATGAAGAGGATAAAGGTAAGAGGAGATGGGCGCAGCCATAGCTGTGTGTCATATGCTCACATTTCTTCTTAGTATACAAACCTGCCTTTGAACCTACCTGTGGTGGTGCCTTGTGAATAACCAACATAATAAATCTTTTCCTGGCCTGTTTTCTGCAAAATAAAGTTTATCACTGCAGGAAGGTCAAACCTAGCCATCTCATCGTAACTACAAGGAGAAAAGACAAAGTTAGATGAAAAATTATAGTAAAAAACAAACAAAGCAGACCCACGGGTTACCAAGCAAGTTCTTGAGTGGACAGCCCCCACGGCTTGTTACTCTGTCCTTCACAACTCTCAGAGTGGACGTAATTCGAACCTCTGATACCTGGGGGTTTCTGGGTGTCAGGCTGTTTTCTCCAGGTGTTATTGCAGAGTGATAATCATTGTCAATGAATATTTACTGAGTACATGATCGATCTCCTAAGGCAGGGGTTCTTAACCTTTTTTGTTCCACAGACCCCTTTGTCAGTCAGAAGAAAACCAAGGACCCCTTACTAAGTCCACACTATACTGTGTATTATTTTTTTTTATTTTTTTTATTTTTTTAAAGATTTTTATTTATTTATTCATTTATCTCCCCCCCTGCTGCTTGCGCTCGCTGGGCCAGCCAACCACGCCGCGCGGGCGGGCCTGCCCCCACCAGGAGGCCTGGGGAACCAAACCCGGGGCCTCCCATATGGCAAACGGGAGCCCCACTGATTGAGCCACAGCCGCTTCCCAAAGATTTTATTTATTTATTCATTTATCCTCCCCTTGATGCTTGTGCTCGCTGGGTCAGCTAACCACGCCATGCGGGCGGGCTTGCCTTCACCAGGAGGCCCCAGGAACCGAACCCGGGGCCTCCCATATGGTAAACGGGAGCCCTACTGATTGAGCCACAGCTGCTTCCCTTACTGTGTATTATTTAATAAATATATCACACCTGCACCAACATGTCCCCACAAGAATAAAGTTTTTTTGTTCTTTTTTTAAAATTTCAATTCAAGCTCACGGAGCCCTTGTTAAGAACCCCTGTCCTAAGGGATGTGTTCTGTTGTACTGTTAGCAGAACAGCAAAGGGCCTTACAGGATCATTTATAAGGAAAGTATTAAAGATGCTGCAGGGCCCCTTCTTTGATGAAATGTATAAAGAGCAGTCTGAATGGCAACAAGTAATTTAAATTAAAAAGTTAATATCCTTTTGTAAGAGAGTGAGAGATGTGTTAGTCAAATTGATGGTCCCTAAGGCTTTGTAGTTTCTCTTGTTGATGTAATGCTGCCCCGTCTCATCTCCTTTGTCATTACTCACTGAAGTGTTAGTCCTAGGAAATCCATCTACAAGGAGATGGCCCTATATTCACTTCTGTCATCCCAGTTTCCAATCACCTGACACCAACCTCCATTCTCACCCCAGTTGCTAGATCCAACTTTCTACCTGGGAAACCCAATCTTCCCACACTACTTTCCCTATAACGTCAATAAGACAATTGTTAGTTAAGACAATTGGGAGGGTACCATGTGAGGATATTGATGACTCAACCAAATTAAACTATCCAAATAATAGAAGCTAAAATTCTTTATCCAGTTATCCCAAAGACATCCATGTCCACCTCCATTCTCAAGATTTTTGTATACCTGAAAGCCCAAAACTCATCTTGATCTATGGAGAGGGTTTTGTGTTTCCGAGACCAGGTGTTTCCCCTGCTGTTTCCCAACCACACGTCATAACCAGCATCTGCCAGAATGAAGCCCAGGCTGTTGTTGGGCAGGTTGGAAATCCAGGTGCTAGCAGACCCAAGCAGGCCATGCTGCAGTAATACCACGGGCCTGACACCTGCAACAAGGAGAATTTCAACTGTGTGATGTCCTCCACCTTTCTTATTATTCCCTAATGCACAAGGGCTTTTAAGCCAGACAAACTTATGTTCAAATCCTGATTTAACTGCCCGTTAGCTTAATCATCTGGGCCAAATACTTAACTTCTCTGTGTCTTGATTTCCTCATCAGTAATATGGGATTTTTGTTATTATTAAATAAAATAGCAAATGAGGAGCAGATAGCACAATGCCTGGCACAAAGAAATAATTGATTAAAGTCAGCTTCTATTGTTGTTTTTTTGTGTAGTTATTATTATTACTTGTCTGGGCTCCTTAGAGGATATTGGAAGTGTCCCAGAAGGCAGTATAGTATGATATATATATAGTATATATATAATGGTCTAATAATTTCAGGCTTTGGAATAATGTATGCCTTTGTTATAATTATGCCTTTCTCATTGGAGAAACGACTAATTCCAGACCTGGGGTAGAGAAAGTACCACATTAACCTGGAACATCTTCTTGTACCAGAAAGTTAAGTCTTCAAAGAATCAAAGAGGCATATCAAAAGGAACCAGGAGCCAGCTTGAAGGAACTCCCATTATTCAAATCTGGGAAAATTTTAGCATCTAAGCAAATAATGATAGTTATTAAATATTCCCAAGAATGAATTAAGACGCCATGAGTTCATATGGTTATAAATACACAAATATATAGGAGAGAAGGAAAACCTCATATTCATAGTATAATGCCAATTAATATAGAAAGATTAATGGTGTTATAAAATCATCAATAGATACTAAAATTGGTGGGTGAAACTGAATAAGAATAGCTTCAAAGTATCTTCCCACAAATTATTTACTAATGTAATTACATAGGGAAAATATTAACTTTACAGTAGAACAAACTGGCAGACACCACCTTAACAAAGCTAATCAAAGTTTATATCCCTAATATTGGGGCAAATCAACATCATGTGCCTTATAATATGAGGAACTGAGAAGGACACAACTTGACTTCCTGCAAAAATTGCATAACCCGAATCAAATAATGATTTAAACCAAACTGAAGAACAGTCTATAAAATACCTGCCCAAAACTCTTCAAAAATGTCAAGGTCAAGAAAGAGAAAGAATGCCTGAGGGATTGTTCCAGTTTATAAAGGAGACAAAGAGACATGACAGCTTAAGGATGTATGATACTGGATTACATCCTTAATTTTTCTTAGAAAAGAATATCCTTTTTCTTAGGAGACACACACTAAAGTATTTAAAGGGATAAATGGGTATGATGTTTCAAACTTACTCTCAAAGAGTCCCCAAAAAATAACATGACAAGAACAAACAGCAAAATGGCAACAGAGTTAGGAGCTCCTAGAGTTAGCTCTTGCTACAGAGCAGTTAGTAATCACCCAGAGCTATTAAAAGCATTTGTTTGGGGGCTCCAGGGCACCAGAAGAGCATTCTGCAACACCTTTGAAAAAATGGAAGGAGGAGCTGCCCATCTGCAGAGAAGATCCGTAAGTAGAACACTCCACACCCCAGGGTCCTGTGCCCATCCTCCACTGGTGGCACAAGCTGACTTGGGAGCTATTCCTTGGCTGGAATTGTAAGCTCCAATTCCCAAAAATGGGGGAGGAAGAGACAGTTGGGCACCAACATCAGCTGTTGATTAGTAAATTCGGCAGGGTAAAGCATACTCCTAAGAATAGCTAAAGTTTGAACCTGTCTAAGTCAGAAAGAGGCTTAACTCTGCCCCTGCACAAAGGGAAGCGGGGTGGACTGAAAATCACAATGTCTGGTAGGGACCGGCTTCTTTCCATCCAGATCGCATTGCAACTCTAGCCTAAGTCCCAGCCCCACCTCCATCAGGGGGGAAGCTGGGGTGGGGGTGGGGGGACCTGTGCTAGCTTCTCTGGGAAAATACATGCCATGTCACAGTGGCTGGTGATCATCCTACTCTGGTAGCACAAGTTGCTCCGGGATCTTTTCTGTGGCTGGAATTTTTTTTCCCTAAAAACAGGGGAGGAAGAGATGGTTGGCCACCAACTTCAGCTACTGATTAGTAAATTTGGCTGGCTAAAGTATAACCCTAAGAACAGCTAAAGTTTGAACCTATCCAAGTCAGAAAGAGGCCAGTAGCCACCATTTGGACTCCACCCCCAGCATGAGGAGAAGCAGGGCTGACTGGAAATCACAGTGAAGGTAGAGACCTGTTTCTTCCACCCAGATTGGATTGTAGCCTTAGCCTAAGTTTCAGTCCCAACTCTAGCAAGGAGGAAGTTGGTGAGCCGTGCACCAGCCTCTCTGGGTAACTGCAGGAACACTTGGCTGACACAGACTGAATAGTCAGAAATCTACTGGGGCAACTGAGGTCATCTTGGACCTGCACTGCATAGATTGCTGCCCAACTGCAGCTCCATCTCCGCCCCAGGTAGGGGAGAAAAGGGTGTGAAGCTTCATCAATTTCTCTGGGCAACATAGTCTAAGCCTGCACAACTTGAATTATTACACACAGCTGTGGCTCTGTCCCTACCCCTGGAAAAGGAGAAGGTTGGGAAAAGCTTCATCCATCCTTGGGGCAATGAGGGCAGCTTGAGCTTCCACAGCTTGCAACACCTGCTACATCCTTGGCTCCTACTACAAAACCAGCAAGAGAGAAAGGGCAAGAAAGTCCTAAATTGAAGAGATAAACTGCACCCAGAATAAATACATCTAGTAAGCCAGATGCCAAGATACCAACAAAGTATTACAATCCACACCAGGAAACAGGACGATAAGGCCCAGTTAAAGGAACAAGGTAAGCCTCCAGATGACATAAAGGAGTTGAGACAACTTATCACAGTTGTTCAAACAAATCTTAATAAATTCAATGAGATGGTTAAAGAGATTAAGGATATTAAGAAGACATTGGGTAAGATCAAAGAAGAATTTGAAAGCATACATAGAAAAATAGCAGATCTTATGGGAATGAAAGCTGCAATAAGTGAAATAAAAAATACACTGGAATCATATAATAGCCGATTTGAGGAAGCAGAAGAAAGGATTAGTTAGCCTGAAGAAATGGCCTCTGAAAGCAAACATACAAATGAACAGATGAAGAAAAGAATGGAAAAAATTGAACAAGTTCTCAGGGAACTAAACAACAGCAAGACACATGCAAACATATGTGTCATGGGTGTCCCAGAAGAAGAAGAGAAGGGAAAAGGGGAGAAGGAATATTTGAAGAAATAATGGTAGAAAATTTCCGAACCCTATTGAAGGGCATAGATATCCATGTCCAAGAAGCACAACGTACTCCCATCCAAATAAAACTAAATAGACCAACTCTGTCAGAACGTCAAATGCCAAAGAGAGAATTCTGAGAGCAGCAAGAGAAAAGCAATGCATAACATAACAGGGATACCCAATAAGATTAAGTGCCAATTTCTCATCAGAAAACATGGAGGCAAGAAGACAGTGGTGTGATGTATTTAAGATACTGCAAGGGAAAAACATCTAGCCAAGAATCTTATATCCAGCAAGACTGTCTTTCAAAAATGAAGGTGAGTTTAGAATATTCACAGAAAAACAGAAACTGAAAGAGTTTGTAACCCAGAGACCAGATTTGCAGGAAATACTAAAGGGTGTGCTACAGTCTGAGAAGAAAAGACAGGAGAGAGAGGCTTAGAAGAGAGTCTAGAAATGAAGGTTATATCAGTAAAAGTAACTAAAAGTGTCAAAAGAGTGGTGAAAATAAAACATGATAGACTAAACCCAAATATTTTGGAATAAACTTAATGAATGATGTAAAGCACTCGTATTCAGAAAACTACAACTCATTGTTAAAAGAAATAAAAAAAGGACCTAAATAATTAGAAGAACATTCCATGCTTACAGACTGGAAGACTAAATATCATTAAGATGTCAATTCTACTCAAATTGATATACAGATTCAATGCAGTCCCGATAAAAATTCCACAAGAATTTTTAAAATAAATGGAAAACATGATTATCAAATTTATTTGGAAGGGTAAGGTGTCCTGAATAGCCAGAAACATCTTAAAAAGGAAAAGTGAAGTTGGAGGACTCTCACTTCTGGGCTTTAAATCATATTACCTAGCTACAGTGGTAAAAACAGCATGGTACTGGCATAAAGACAGACACACAGATCAACAGAACCAAATTGATGGTTCAGAAACAGACCCTTATATTTATGGTCAAGTGATTTTTGACAAGTCTGTTAAACCCACCCAGCTTGGGCAGAGCAGTCCATTCCACAAATGGTGCTGAAAGAACTTGAGTATCCACAGCCAAAAGAAGGAAAAAGGACCCCTATCTTACACCTTATATAAAAATTAACTCAAAATGGATCAAAAACCTAAATATAAAAGCAAGAACCATAAAACTTCTAGAAGAAAATATAGGAAAATATCTTCAAGACCTTGTGGTAGGTGGTGGATTCTTAAAGGAGATGAGAGGAGGACGGAGATGGACAGCTGATGTTTAATGTATGTAGAAGTTTCAATTAATTTTACTGTAAAAGTGTGGAAATGTATAGAGTTGATGGTAACACATTATAGTGAGTAACAACTGGTTTATAAATGGGATTGTGGCTGAAAATGGTAGTCTAGGGATGTAAATGCCAATTGACCGAATGCTAGAGAATGATTTAGGGACTAACACGGTAAACCCAGAGGTGGATGAAAATTGTGGTTGATAGTACAGATGCAAGAGTGTCCTTTGTGAGCTAGAGCAGCTGTACATCACTATTGCAGGGTGGTGTGAATATGGAGAAGCATGGGAAAAATACAACTGGAATGACCTATGGACTATGGTTAACAGTTACAATGTAATATTCTTGCATCTATGCCAAAGATGTACTGTGTTGATAATGGGGGAGCATGGAAAAAGCGTGTCAAATGTATGCTATGGACCTGGTAATAGTCTCATGATACTATCTCATAGTTTATAACAAATGTTCTACCAAGGTGTGGCATGTTGATAGAGGGGTGTTGTATAGGAATTCTGCACATGTGTGTGATTGTTTTGTAAGTTTACAACTTTTGTCATAAAAATATATTTAAAAATAATAATAGGGTGGGTTGGGAGAAAAATACACCAAATGTAAGATAAGGACTATAGTTAGTAGTAAGATTTTGACTATATTCTTTCATAATCTGTAACAAATGTCTCACAGCAATGCAAGGTGTGGGTGGTGGGTTGATGTAGGGGACCCCTGTTTGATGTTATGCATGTTTGCTTTGTAAGTTCACAACTTTTACTATATACTTATTGTTTATGTATGTTCATGTGTAAATGATATAGTAATAATAATAATAATAGGCTAGGTTAGGGGAAAATACACTAAATGTAAGATACTTTGGTTAGTAGTAATATTTGGAGGATGCTCTTTAATCATTAGTTAAAAATGTTTCACAACAATGCAAGATATACAAGATGGTAGGGTGAGGTGAGGTATGAGAGTCCTGTATGATGTTATGTATGTTTGTTTTATAAGTTCACAACAATTACTGTACACTTATTATTTATGTATGTTTATGTATGAGTGATATACTTCAATAAATTAAAAAAAAAAACATGACTGAGAGAGAGAGAAAGAGGGAGAGGGTGAGGGAGGAAAGTAAACAGGGTAAAATGTAAACAGTTGGTGAATCTCAGTATAGGGTAAATGGGAGTTCCTTGTACTATTCTTGGAAGTCTTCTGCGAGTTTGAAGTTATATCAAAATAAAAAGTTATAGAAAATCAGTAAAGGATAAAGGAGGATTAATGGCATTGGGTGTGCTAATATATAAAATGTGTAAGATCTAAACATAATTTTTGTTATTAGCAAATATTACAGAAAAATTCATATAAATACTATACTATTAGGAGGGAAAAAAAAACATGACTCTGGTAGGACTTGTGAGAATTAAATCAGATCATGAGTGTAATGTCCATACCTGGCTTAGAGTAAGGTGACACAGTAAAGAGCAGCTTCATACTGCTGCTGTTCTTATAGCTATACCTCTAAGGCAAGTGACCCCCTGAGCTTTAGTGTGTTCATTAATAAAATAAGGAAACAGTCACCCACCTCACAGGGCTTTGGCAGGTCAAATGAGATCCTGTGCTTTAAGAGTTCAGCGTGTCGCCTGACTCACCATAAGCTCATATGAGGTGGCAGCTCCTGCTATTATTTTATAAAGGGGAAGACCAAACCGTGAACGGATGCCTGCAGTCTCCCTGTAGGACAAAGACCTTTCTACAATGAGCTCGTCTAACATCTGGACAATATTCATGAATTCCATTTGCCTCATTTTAGCCCTCTGAGAAGAGAACAGGTAGTCACTGAGGGCTGTGAGCACAGGACCAGGAGAAAGGAACTTGGTGTTATTTTCGATTTTCCACGATGTCTGATAATTTGGTTCATCCTCAGCCCTCAGGGAGGTGACTTTAGTTGTGTCAATGTCAGGTGATCAAATCAAGGTGGATCAATGCTCCCCTTGGAGCTAGTGCATCTCCTGTATGGGGCCAGCTTGGCCCAAAGTAACAGAAAAGTTTGTGCTTTTGATTCACGTAGTGAGAGAACTGGATCATTTATATCGTTTCAAATATTTCATAGAGTTGTGGTCTCCTATCTCAATTATACCAGCAGGTGAATGTGTGAGTGCCTCACTGAAAGAAGTTGTCATTTCTTGGAATGGCTGACCTATTTTCTCTCAATGTAAATACTTAAAGCTAACAACTATTATTCGATGAAGGAAAATAAAAAGGCTTTTTTATCACAAGCTTATAGGCATTTTTTCAGAGTTGTTTTCAGTATGAATTCGATTGGCCCTTTTTAAAATTTTTTTAGTGTAGTTGTAGGTTTATATAAAAATCATGCATAAAATACAGAGTTCCCATATAGCCTCACTTACAAACATAGTTTCCCTTATTATTAAAACTTTGCAGTAGTGTGGCACCTTTGTTGAAATTGATTTATTATAGTTACACTATTACCGATTGTCTATAGTTTACATTGGGGTTTACTGTTTGTGTTCAACAATCATGTTTTATTTTATTTATTTAATTTTTATTTTATTAACATATACAACATAAAATTTCCTCTTTTAAGCACATTCAAATATATATTCAGTGCCATCAATTACATTCACAATTGTTTTACCATCACCCGTCTAATATCAAAACTCTTCCATCACCCCAAACAGAAAATCTGTACCAATTAAGCATTAATTACCCATTCCTTACTCCCACCCTAGCCCCTGGTAACCTAAATTCTAGTTTCTGACTTTATGAATTTGCTTGTTATAATATTTCATATCAGTGAAATCATACAATATTTGTCCTTGTGTGTCTGGTTTATTTCACTCAATATTATGTCTTCAAGATTCACCCATGTTATTGTATGTATCAGAACTTCATTCTTTTTAATGGCTGAATAATATTCCATTGTATATATATATCACATTTTTTTACCCATTCATCTGTTGATGGGTTGCTTCCATCTTTCGACAATTGTGAATAATACTACTATGAACATTAGTGTGCAAATATCTAATTGAACAACTATTCTCAATTCTTTTGGGTATATTCCTAGAAGTGTGAATTCTGGATCTTATAGTAATCCTATACTTAACTTTCTGAGGACAGCCAAACTGTTTTCCCACAGCATGACTGGCCCTTCTTTGAAGGGATGGTAAATCTTTTTGCTTTTAGTGCTGGAAAGAAAAGAAACAAATGGGAACTGCAGGAACAACATCTGCCACTAGGGAGAGTATTCTTCAGGACTACAAAGAATAGATCCATTCCTTAAACCTTGAACTCCTGGGCAATGAGTAAATAGCGTTAAGTAAACAGGATGTGAGAAAACCAACTCTTCCCATGAATGGGTGCTGCTTAGGGAATGCTGTACCCACTCAATTGCTTGGAAAAAGTGAGTCCCTGGCATGGAGTGGGGAGAAGAGGAGAGCATCCCCCTCAGATTTATGGGGCTTAGTGAAAAGTTCTTTCTGTGTCCACAGGCTGTTCATGTACTCATAGGAAATTCATTAATTCACTCCATATACATATATTAGCACAACAATGTGCTGGACACTTTTTAAGGTACTGGATATACCCTTAAACAAAATAGAAAAGGTCTCTGTCCCTCTGAGTTTACATTCTGGTTGGCAGGAGACAGATATCCAAACCATCAAATATCTGTCATGTCAGGTGGTGATACATGCTATAAACAAAAGTAAGCAGGGTAAGTTTCTGGTTGACCAAAATGGTGGCATAAGACACTCCAGGGATTCATTCCCCCCACAGAATCTTTGATCAATTAGCAAGAACTGGCAGAACCATCTTCCTCAAAACTCCAGAAAACTACTAAAGCATTGCAGTAACTGTATGAGTGCTAAATCAAGAAAACACAGCTTTAAAAATGGTAGGGATGCTCATGTTGTCCTTGCTGGCCCCGCCCACAAGCCCTCCCCAGCAGAATGTGGAGCCAGCCTGTGCTCCCACTGTGGTTCCCTGTCCCAGAGGTACCAAAGTAATCCCTATGTGCATACTGGAGTACTGGTATGTTGGTGCCAGTCTATCAGGTGGCAGCATGAAAGACTGAACCTGGAAACTAGTCTATGGATCCTCCTCCCAGAACTTGCCCTGCAGGCAGAAACAGCTTGCAGGTAGCTAAAGAGGTGTGAAAAACAATTAAGACAAAGTGATCTGGGCCAGCTTTAAGAGGTACAATAGAGCTCTCAGGAGGGGGAGAAAGTCTATTTTATAGGAGGCATTTGAATTCCTGTAAATAAAGGAATCCCTAAGGTCCAGAGCAAACACAAGCCCAGGACAAGACCTAGGCTCAGAAAAGATGGAGAGGACCCTGCACTTCACATTTACCTCAGGATGATCTTCTGCATCAGCCAATACAGAGCAAATTTGCAAAGACTCTGAAAGGTGTTTTTTTGCATTGGTTTGTTTTGTTAGCCCCTGGCACTCAAGTAATCAAAATGTCAAATGCCAGGGACAAGGAGAGAGTTCTGAAAGATGCAAGAGAAAGGCAAAGTATTATGTACAAGGAAGTCCCAATAAGGTTAAGTACTGGTTTCTCATCAAAAACCAAAGAAGCAAGAAGGCAGTGGGATGAAATATTTAAAGTGCTGAAAGAAAACAATTGCCAACTGAGAATTTTATATCTGATGAGACTGTCTGTTATAAAGGAGGGAGAAATTAAGACATTTATGGAAAAACAAAGCTGTGGGAGTTCAACACTAGACCTGCTCTACAAGCAGTGCTAAAGGGAGTTCTTGAAACTGAAGGGAAAGGACATTAGACAGTGTATCAAAGGGATATAAGGAAATAAAGACCTCCTGTAAAAGTAACCATATGGGTAATTATAAATGCCAGTACTATTATATTTTGTTTTGTTTTTGTTTTGTACATAACTCCACTTTTTACTTGTTACAGGTTGTAAAACACAAATGCATAAAAAGTAATGATAAATCTATAGTTGGGACATACAATATTTAAATATATAATTTGTAACAAGTACAACAAAAAGGTGGAGGGATGAAGGGCTACAGGAACAGTGTATGTGTATGCTATTGAAATTAAGCTGGAATCAAATCAAATGTGATTGTTTTAGATTTAGCATATTAAATTTTAGCTCCATGGTAATCACAAAGAATAGTTATATGCAGAAGGAAATGAGAAGGTACTCAAAATGGAAGACTACAAAAAAATTGAATAATTATGAAACAAAGGAATTGAGGGTAAAAAGGTATAAGACTTACAAAGACCAAAGAGGAAAATGTCAGAAGAAAGCCCTGCATTATCAGTAGTTTCTTTAAATATAAAGAGGTTTATCTCTCTAGTAAAAAGGTAGACATGAGCAGAATGATTAAAAAAGCATGATCCAGCTAAATGCCATTTACAAGAGACTCATTTTCAATTCAAAGACACAAGTAGGTTGAAAGGGAAAGGATGGAAAAAATATACCATGCAAACAGTAACCAAAAGGGAAGTGGATTAACTACACTAATGCCAGACAAAATAGACTTTAAGTGAAAAACTGTTAGAAAAGACAAAGAAGGTCACTATATATTGATAAAGGGATCAATTCAACAAGAAGACATAACAATTATAAATACATATGCACCTAACAGCAAAGCCCCAAAATATGTGAAGCTAATATTGACAAATTTGAAGAGAGAAACAGATGGTTCTATATTAACAATAGGGTATTTCAATATACCACTTTCAATAATAGATAGAACCTCTAGACTGAAAACCAATAAGAAAATAGAAGAAGACTGGAACAAGACCTGAAAGATATATATATATATATGTACCAAGTGGTATGTAATACAATCAGGTATGAAAGGTTAATTCAACGTAAGAAAAATCAATTAACATAACATACCACATTAACAGAAAGAAGGAAAAAAACACCACATGATCCATCTTGGTTGATGCAGAAAAGACATTTGATGGAATACAGCATCACTTCTTGATAAAAACACTTAGAACATTAGAAATAGAAGGAAACTTCCTTGACATGATAAAGGGCATATGTGAAAAACCCATAGCTAACAACATACTCAATGGTGAAAAACTGAAACTTTCCCTCTAAATATCAGGAACAAGATAAGGATGCTCAGTGTCACCAGCTTTATTCAACATTGTATGGGAAATTCTAGCTAAAGCAGTTAGGCAATAGAAAGAAATAAAAAGCACCCAAATTGGGAAGGAGGAACTAAAACTTTCCCTATTTGCAGATATCATCCAAGTATATTGAAAATCCTGAAAAATCCACAAGAAAGCTAGTAGGACTAATAAATGAATTCAGAAAAGTGGCAGGGTACAAGACCAACATGCAAAAACGAGTAGTGTCTCTCTACACTAGTAATGAACAATCTGAAGAGGAAGCCAAGAAAAATTTCCATTTATAATAACAACTAAAAGAATCAAATGTCTAGGAATAAATTTAACCAAGGATATAAAGGACTTATACACAGAAAACTAAAAAATATTCCTGAAAGAAATCAAAGAAGACCTCAATAAATGGAAGGATATTCATATTCATGGATTGGAAGACTAAATATTGTTAAGAAGTCAATTCTAACCAAAGCAATTTTAAGAGTCAATCAAAATTCAAACAGCCTTCTTCATAGATACGGAAAAGCCAATCATCAAATTCATATGGAAGGGTAAAAGGGTCCCACTAGCCTAAAGTATCTTGAAAAAGAAAAACAAAGTTGAAAGACTCACACTTACACTTTTAAAACTTATTGCAAAACTATAGTGATTGAAACAGTGTGGTACTGGCATAAAGAAAGACATATGCAACAATGGAATTTAACCGAGAGTTCAGAAATAAATGCTCACATCTATGGCCAATTGATTTTTGAGAAGAGTGCCAAGTACATTAATTGGAGAAAGAGTAGTTTCTTCTATAAATGGAGCTGGAAAAAACTGGAATCCATATGCAAAAGAATGAAGGTGGACTCCTACCTCATACCATACAAAAATTAACTCAAAACAGATCAAAGACCCAATTAAAAAAATGACCAAAGACTTGAATAGACATTTCTCCAAAGAAGATATACAAATAGTTAAAAGCATATGTAAAGATGCTCAACATCATTAGCCATTAGGGAAAGAGAAATCAAAACCATAATGGGATACCATGTCACATCCACTAGAATGGCTACTATTAAGTTGGAAAGGATGTGGAGAAAAAGAAGCAACCTTTCATTATTGGTAGGAATGTAAAATGGTGTGGCAGCTGTGGAAAACAGTTTGGTGGTTCCTCATAAAGTTAAGTATAGAATTACCATATGACCCAGCAATCTCACTTCTAGGTATATACCGAAAAGAATTGAAAGGAGGTACTCAAACATATTTTCACACTGATCTTCATAGCAGTACTATGCATAATTGCCAAAACATAGCAGCAACCCAAGTGTTCATTAATTGATGAATGGATAAACACAATGTGGTTTAATGTGGTTTATATATACAGTGGAGTATTATTCACATAAAAAGGAATGAAGTTCTAATTCATATGACAATATGGATGAACGCTGAAGACATCATTTTGAGTGAAAAAAAACCCAGACACTAAAGGATATTGCATGATTTCACTGATATGAAATAATTAGAATAAGCAAATTCATGCACTCAGAAACTAGAATATAAGTTAGCAGGGATGAGGGTTGGGAATTGGACATTAATGGTAAATTGGTACAAGAGTTTCTGTTTGGGGTGACGGAAAAGTCTTGGTAATGGATTGTGGTGGTGGTACCATAACATTGTGAATGTAATTAACTTTGCCTAATTATGTATTTGAATATATTGAAAAGGGAAATTTTAGGTTGCATTTATGTTAGTGGAATACAAATTTTAAAAACACCCTGTGGAAGACAAACAGTGAACCCTAAGGTAAACTATGAATTATATTTCATAGTCCAATTATAATAATATCCCTTATCAATTGTAACAAAGTTGCCACATAATGCAAAGTGTTAATAACAGAGGGATATATGGGAACTCTATTTACTGCATCATTTTTCTGTGAACCTATAACTTCTCTATTAAAAAATTCAATTTAAAAAAGTGAGTAAGGTGAGGGGATACAGCTCAACATGTGACAAAAAACAGGGTGGTAAGGGAAGGAATCTTTCACAAAGTAGTCCTGGAAGAAGGACCTGGGCAAACTATGTAGATATTAATGATATCATGGTCTGGAGGGGGTTCTGTAAGTTCAAAGGTCCTGAGGTGAGAGCATGTGGACATGTATAAGACAGCTGTGCAGCTGGTACAAATAGAAGCATATTTTTAAAAAAGTTGTACAAGTACAAATCAGAATAAAATAGAATCCTGAAGGAGTGTCAGGAAGATGGCATTGGAGTAGGCAGGCAGGGTTCAACTCTCTCACAAAAAAAGCTGTCTGAGGGTCCTACTTTGGGGGTCAGCAGACCAGGACAGTGCTGACTGAGAGTCGAAAAATCCAAAACCACAACTGTCAGTTACTAACACCCCCGTGGCAGCCGGGAAGGGCACCCAAACCACACCCTCAAGGCACATGTCCTAGTAAAACCCCTGGCCCACTGCAGCAGACTGAGAGGGAAAGAGGGAGGGTGTGATGGAGGGTGGAGAGTGGTTTCTCTTCAGTGAATTTGGCCAACAGAGCCTGCTTTGAATATCAGCTCTGGCCAGACCAGAAATACCAGCAAGCAGAGGTTGAAAGAAACACCTCTGTTGAACAGTTCACCAGTAAGCACCATCTGCTGGCTGCCCAGGAAATTGCAAGGAGAAAAACAGCTTTTAGGGCTCTCTTAGCCTGAACTCCTGGGAGAAAATCTGCACCCCACTAGTGAGTCCCTGGCCTGATTTTGAAAACTTAAGCTCGGCAATTTTAAAAACTCAGAATACATTGAACAAAAATCAAAGAAGAGCTGTGAAAAAAACAAGCAAACACTAAGCATGAGAGAGAAATTGACCATCAGAGTAAATTCATCAACATATTCAGGTGCTTATACATCAGCAAAAACTTACAAGTCATACTAGAAAACAGGAAGAGATTGCCCAGGCAAAGAAACAAGTTAAATATCCTGATGAGATACTGGATTTAAGACAACAAATCAATAATAATCAAACAAATGTCCTAAAGCAATCCAAAGAATTGAAGGAAAATATGACTAAAGAGATAAAGGATATTAAGAAGATACTGGGTGAGCATAAAGAACAAGTTGAAAGCCTGCAAAGAAAAGTAACAGAACTTATGGGAATGAAAGACTCAATGGATGAGATAAAAAATACATTAGAGCACATAACAGCAGATTTAAATTGCTCAAAGACAAAATTAGTGCTAATGAAGACAGATCATCTGAACTTGAAAACACAGGAAAACAGAAAAATAAACCAAAAGAATGGAAAGAATGAAACAGGGTCTCAGAGAATTGATTGACAATGTGAAATGCACGAACATATGCATTATCAGTATTTCAGGAGAAGAAAATGGCAAAGGGGCAGAAAGAATATTTAAGGGAAATAATGATTGAAAACTTCCCAACCCTTATGAAAGACATAAATATCAATATCAGAGAAGGACAATGCACCCCAAACAGAATAAATCCAAATAAACCTACTCAGAGACACCTACTATTCAGAATGACAAATACCCCTGATAAAGAGAGGATTTTCAAAGCAGCAAGAGACAAGCAAAGCACTGCATACCAGGAAACCTTAATCAGATTAAATGCCAACATCTCACCAGAAACCATGGAGGCGAGAAGAAAGTGCTATGATGTATTTAAGGTACTGAAAGAGAAAACTGCCAGCCAAGAATTCTGTACAGCAAAACTGTCCTTCAAAAATGAGGGTGAGTTTAAAGTCTTCACAGACAAACAAAAACTGAAAGAGTATGCTACCAAAAGACCAGAATTACAAAAGATACTAAAAGGAGTGCTGCAGCTTGAAAGGAAAAAACAAGGGCGAGAGACTTGGAGAAGATGTAGAGATGAAAATTAGTAGGAAGGGTAAATTAAAGGCTAAAAAGACATACAATAGTAAGATATGACAACAGAAAGCTAAAGGATAAAATGGGCAAAGTAAGTAATGCCTTTACAGTAATCACATTGGATGTTAAAGGCTAGAACTCCCCAATCAAAATGGAATCCTGAAGCTTCTTTACCACCAAAGCCCAGCATTTCTGGCTCCTTGTTAAGAACATGGATATTAGAGTGGCAGACAGATCTTGATGTGAATGTGGGTTTTGTCATATACTATCAAGTACTAGCACATACTTTCTGGGTGAGTTACTTTATCTCTATTAGTGGCAGCTTCTTCATAGGGTTATTGTGAAACTTAAATGATTCTAATGCAAATAAAACTCTTAGCACAGTGCCTGGCATATAGAAAAAAACACGATAAAAATTATGTCCCCTGCACTCATGACAGAGAGTGTGTTTGCTGCTATAAACATAGAACTAGAATATTAAAAGAAATAGAGCCAAAGTAGAATTGGAGGTGGGGTGGGCTTTATTTAGTGATGAAGGTAAATTTTTAAAAAGCCAACAATTGCTGAAATCCCATATATGAAAAATGGGGGTTATATGAATTATAAAAATATGTATTGAAAATTGAAAGTGTACATACAGATCCTAGTTGTTAAAAACTCCTTAGTCAAAAACTGAGTAATATTATAAATATTTAAAATCCTTTTAGGATGGTGAACATAGAGTTGTGCAGGGTTGGTACCAGGTGCCACATAGGAGTCTTCATTCCTTATGGGCAGGGATTGATGTGGGCTGCTCAGGAAGGAGGCTTCATAAATGGATGTTCTAGAATATCTATATAGGAGGGGTTGGGAAAAGGGTTTGAGTGCTAGAAAGGGGACCAAGAATGGACATTTTGGGCAGTATTTTTGAAAAGCAAATACTCTATGTTTATTTGAGATAATTGATGGGGGTGGGGGTAGAGATGATTGCTGGGGGAACTGAAGCCATTCCTTGGCCCCAACACTGGGCTCCAGTCTGTCTCAAGAACCCAGACTCTCTTCTACATACTCAAATGACAAAGAAATCATTGCTTCAGGGAAGCCTGCCTTGTTAAGATGGCAGAGGATGTACATTACCTGTCTCCTTGAGTTGCGCTAAGCCTTGAGGAATTCTGTTCAGAGAAAGGATATACCCATCTTCAGTCGTAACTTCATACTCCTCACAGGGATAACCTTGATGGTGGATGATTTCACTCTATGGAAAAAGCATAATTTCTCTTGAGTTCAGTTCTATATGACTATGATCTAAAAGTGAAAAGTAGATGCCTTGATGCTACAAGATGTAGAGAAGAAAGTCTTTGCTTTTCCCTAGCTAATTGTGTCATCTGGGAAAAACCAGTCAAGCCCTTCCAGACCTCAATTTCTTAATCTTTAAGGATACCAACAACATCAGCATCCTTGAGAACTTGTTAGAAATGCAAATTAACAGGCTCTGCTCCAGACCTACTGCATCAGAAACTCCGAGGATGGGGTCCCGCTATGTGTGTTTTAACAAGCTTTTTAGGAAATTCTAAAACACTCTAAAGTTTGAGAACCGGACCAAAACCCTGATTCCAAAACCTGGGTGAGCATCAGAATCACTTAACCACACAGGCTCCTGGGCCTACTTCAGGGAGGAGGCCAGAGGATTCTAATGCAGTCAGTGGGGCGCCTGTCCAACTTCTGGGAACCATTGGGCCATGCATTCCTTAAGGGTTTCCAGTTTGAGGACCACATATTCAAGAGAAGGGTGATTAACATTTTGGGGTCAAGGATTCCTTAAAGAATTTGAAGAGAACTATAAGAATGGATATATAGATAGATAGATACACACATTTTGCAAACAATTTCAATGGTTTCAGATTCTTTGTTGCCTATTTATGAACCCCTGTTTAAGAACCCCCACTCTGTATAGTTGATACATGTATAAACTCTTTGAAAAGCATGAAGCTGCAGAGATGGCTTAAGTATTCTCACTGCTCCTCCCCGTCACTGTCATCACTCAGAGAAGGAGGGAACTATTTTTTAATCACCTCTCTTTTAAAAAGAGCAAGAGAGGAGAAGGTCAAGTGCCTAAATGTCCATTGTAGAATATGGGGCAATATAGCATATAGTTAACAGAAAGGCCCTGGAGTCCCACTGCATAGTTTTAATCCTGGCTCTAAAACTAATACACAAACTGGCTGTATGAGCTTAGGAATTTTAGTTAACTCATCACTGTGCCTCAATTTATTCATCTGTAAATTAGGGATACTAATGGTTCATACTTCATGGATTGCTACAAGGAATGTAAAATAATAATGCACATATGACACTAACTATATTGCCCAGCCCTTAGTAGGCACTCCATTAACATTAGCTAATACTGTAATTAAAATCAATTAACCAAGTCTCATGAAATGTGGTGTGTTTGTTGTATATATGGAGCACTTAGTAGGCACTCAGTCAATATTAGCTAGTACTATGAAATTAAGTAACCAAGTCTTATGAAATGTGGTGTGTTTGTGTGTGTGTGAGTGTGTTTCTGTTTGTGTACAGCACTATTGTATACTTAATCTTAAAGAATTTAGAGACCATTGGTTCTCAAACCTCAGCATGTATCGGAATTATTTAGAGGACTTGTTAAAATATAAATTACTGGACCCCACCCTAAGAGTTCCTGATTCAGTAGGTCTCGGGTGGAGCCAAAGAATTTGTATTACTGGCAAGTTCCCAGGTGTTGCTGATGCTGATGGTCTCAGGACTGTCCTTCAAGAACATCGTTATAGACTATTTGGGGAGATAAGTATACAGAACATGAGAACTGAGGGCATCTGACAAGGGTTTAATGAGAAGGCCATGTCATGTGTCAAATGAGAGATGATGGGTGTGAGTGAAGGAAGGAGCAAAGGAATTCTAAGCAGGAAAAGAAACATATGCAGGGCTAGTGGGGCAAGGTTTCATGGAGGAAAGAAAATTTGAGTTGGGCTTTGAGGATTTTGTAGGAGTTGCCCAAAAGAGCCAAGGTAGTAAGGACAAGGGTGTGAACATCCCAGAAGGGAAAAAGACCTATAGTCACAGTACGCACTGTCTATATGCAAGAGATGGTCAAGAGACAACACTTTACAGGAGAGCTTCTGAATATTAATGGTAGATATACATTTGTGGATATAAAAATGTAGGCCCCAAAGTATTATGTTCTAAAGTCAAAGTTATTACTTATGGGCTCACAAATTTGTATAACCATTTTTGAGGGCAGTTTATCAATCTGTATATATGTAAAAACTATTATTATATAACTTTTAATCTCATAGTCCATTCCTGAAAATGTAACCTAATGAAAAAAATCAGAGCTATGCGTTAAAACATACCTGTAAGGATGTTTATTCCAGCAATATTCGTAATAGTAAAAAATCATGCTGGGGGACTGGTTAAATAAATATTTTGGTGGATACTGTGATGCACCTCTCAGATCTCCCTTCAGTGAAGGACTTGTGTCATCTACTGGCAGTGCTATTGATGTGAGCCCTCATCTGTCATCTCCTTCAGTGATGGCCTTAGCTGCAGAGAGCTGCCTCTCCCAAGGTCACATCTCTTCCTGCCACACTCAGGGGCTGCTCTGTGGGTATGTGCATGTGTGTGTGTGTGTGGGATATAGACCTGGTCATCTCATTCCAACTTGGGACAACCTTGAAGGGCTGTTCTAGCTCCAGGGCTCCCCACGGGGTTCGCCAAGGCTGTTTTTGAGCGTGCATTGCAGCTCATCTTCTCTCTTTGCCCACTCCAGCTTCTTTGCGTTCTGCTCCACAGATGTTGTTCCTAAGGGTTCCCCTGAAACATCATGCACATGAACTCTGCCCCAGAGTCTGCTCCCCAGGGAATCCAACTTGGGACAAATATATATCCAAAAAATGGAATATGACACAGGCAGTTAAAATGATGTTGTAGAAGATTTAAAGCCATGGGAAATTCTTCTTGATATATCTGATTAGGTAGAAAAAAAAGATAACAGTAAATTATGCATGGCACCCCCCCCCCCCAAAAAAAAGGAACTAGAAAGATTCATAGATAGATTTAGAGGAAAGATAGAGCGCATAAGACAAAACTATCAATGGTTAGTTTCGCATGCTCTGTTGTCCTTTTCTTGGCCACCTGCATTTTCCAGATTTTCTATGATGAACATGTACCACTTTTGTAATAAGAAAAAAATTAATGTTTAAAAAACCAGCTAAATACGGACTACTTTCAGCTCCTTGAATATGACATGTTCTTAAATGCTCCAGAGTTATTCTATATGCTGTTTTCGTAGCCTGGAACACTCTTTTCAAATATTACCTTCTCCCACCAATGCAGCCCTGGCTTTCTCAACTAACCCCTATTCACCTTTCAGATGTCAGATTAAAAAGCTCTTTTCTCAGAATGGCTTTCCTAAGCTACATGGGTTAGTTTCCTCTATTTTATGTCCTCTTCTTTGACCTCATTTCTCTTGTAATTACTAATTAAGTATCCATCTTTCTTGCAGTATTATAACCTCCATGAAGTCAAGTCCTTTGGTACTCTTAGTTCTCTCTGTAACCTCAATGCATAGGAGAATATCAGAGCCCTAGTAGGTGCTCAATAAATATTTACTAGAAAAATACATGAATGAAGCCAGTCACATACCAAAGAAGATGATAAAGCATAATCCATATAAATCAGTATGCATTGTCAAGCCAGTTGAGGCTTTGGACTGCTTTTGTTGAATTTACACCAACAGTTATATGACTTTCCTATGTTACTTTCCACTCTAGGAATAGCTGCTCAATGGCAGAGCCCAATTTAATGGATTTGAGTCTTAGGCATCCTAAAACCCCAAGAGTTTATGAGAGCTTAGTACACCCAGTGGGTGGGGCCTAGGAGATTGGTTCTGTCTGCAGCTAAACAGTTTCCCTCGACCCAAGGATCCAGAGGAATTTGTGTGGGACATGAAAGGGCCAGACAGATTACCTCTATGGATGTGCACCAATCTGCTAACTATCTGGACACACCATCAAAAGACTGTCAATCATTGAAATGATTAAAAGAAACCTGGTATTTGGCATCATGTAGTTTAGAATATTTATATGGCCTGTCAGAGTTTTAGGACCCATACGAGAAGGCTTCTGTAAAAAGGGTCTTAAATCTGTATAAATGCATGTTAAAGTCCTTTCTGCATCAGTTAAGTCTATGGGGCATCATAAGCATTTGCACACAATCCTCTTACTCATCTGGAGGAAGCCTCTCTTCCTACTCACCTGGGAGAGTTTATTGCATAGTGACTACAATTGTGGGCGTGGGGTTCAGGCATATCTGGATTTAAATTGCAGCTCTACTGTGTACTAATGTATGGCCTAATTTCGGTTGCTTAACCTCTTCAATTCTGTTTCTTGACTTGAAAAATGGGAATGATCATATATCTACTATATAGGGCAGTGAAGATGAAATGAAATAGTATGTGTGCAGTTTTCATCACAAAGTTTGGTTTGAGATAAGTGTTAGTATATGGCAGCCATTATGGAACCCGAACTAAGAGCCTGAATGTAAGCAAAAAAAAAAAAAAAAAAAAAAAAAAAAGGAAAAAGAAAAAAATCTCTGGGAGACCTAAAGAGATGCCACATCATTTATGCATTTTACTCACAGGAGACCCTCTCTGGCACTCACTCAGGGCCCTTTTATTGCCATTTGGACAGAATTACAAGTCCAGAAGAGGATAAAAAGAGTAGATTAGAAAAGGCCAGGAAGCTATTAGAAGCAAGCACCCTGGTAACAAGAAATCAGGCCTTATACCTTAACAATATGCTAGAAAGTTGAAAATGAATGAAACAGAAACAGTCATAAGGGCTTAGGCTTGGCCCAAAAGATCTCAATGAGTTCTCTGTTCATAAACGTGAACCCAAGAGTTGAAGGAAAAGTTAAATTATGCACACAGGACAAGAGGATTGAGTCATTTGCCAAAGTTTTCTGAATTTGTTAAAGGATAACCTATGTCTGCTGACACCCAGTTTAGCATTCTTTCCAGTACAATATGCTACAGTATCATGCTTCTCTGCTAGAACAAATCACCACTATATATAAATATAATACCTAATGCAGATAATACACAGATGCAGGCATTAACATAAGACACGTCATTTCCCAAAAATATCATGAAAAATCGCAACTTACAATATTCATGAATGCTTCTGGGTCCACAGCTTTAGTTGGCATATGTCCTGAATTCACATTTCTTAGGAACAAATACACCAGCAGAATCAGAAGCCACATCTCCATTCTGTGTGAAATAATCCATTCTCTTGAAAAGATTTCTGACATGGTCCAACATCTGCACTTATTTTTTTCCTGACAATATAGTGGCTAATTCTAAAGTGAGAAGGATCTGTAGCTTTCAAAACTCTTCCATATATTTTCCAGCTGCAATTACTTCTCCAAATTATGAAACAAATTCACCAGGCTTAGTTGACAGGAAAAGAAGAAGCCTCACCTGAGATGTCCCAATACCATCTGGCTCCTCCCACTCCTCCCTCATACAACATAGAGTCACCGGTCCTTCAACTTCTAGGCGTGTAGAACTTTCTTAGATGCAAGCAGGAGCGATATGCACGTGATACAGTCCAGAAAACCCTTGTTCTTCATCACAGATAGGAAGGGCCACTGGGAACTTTTTATGATTAATATTATTATTATTTAAGGTTTTTCTTTCTTTGATAGGCAGCAAGGTACAGAGGGCAGAAAACATTGCAAGTTTATGTAGTCATATTCTGGGGCTTCACTGATTACTGTCCTTTGGTGGAAGATCAGTGTCAAAACTTTTGAGGCCATTTTCTATTTTCAGTGATGGGTGAGAACATTAAATGGAATAAAATGTATCTTCTAAGATTTAGGCCATTTCTATCTAGTTCAACTAAATAGACACGCACAAAAGTTTCATTTTGGACTGTAGTCACTAGTTAATTGCTGAGAGATTGGTTAGATAGATACCTGATAATTAAACTGTCTGCAATGGCTAAAACAATGTCTCCGTCTAGTTATTTTCATTAAATGAATGTCCTAGTTCAATTGACCATGTGGAGATGTGAGCAATCCTTTAGCCTGCCTATAATTTAGCAGACCAGGAGAACAGTCTTGTTGCCATTTTTATTAACGACTATGTTAGAATTTAAGAAATAAATACTATTTAAAGGAAAATATTTCTTCACTTTTCCATCACTTCTTCAGAATCAAGCTAAAAGTAGCCATGCCAGTTTGTAGACTCTTGGAATGTGGCTCATGAAGGTGAACCTGAAACTGCAATTATGAGTCTTATGAGAATGTGTCTGCCCACGTGAGGCAGCCTCACTGGCTGTGGGCAGGCTGCGGAGGTGTGAGATGCTGGGCCCTCCTAAGACTAGTCTGAATAGCTCCTGGTTGTTTATCTGGTGTATACTGAAGAGGACAGATTAGATCTAATTGGAAGAGCAGAGGAAAAACTCCTCCAACACATTTTAGGTATATATCTCTAATGCTCCTTGTGTTATCTCCAAAAGTACTTTAGAGAAGGCACACACATACATTTTAAAAGTGAGTTGAAATTTATTTTGTCTTGAGGATTTTATGAGAACATTTGTGAGAGTTAAAGACACTCTAGGCATAACAGAAATGGGGTGGGAACTAGAGTAATTGAGCTGTGGGAAGGAATCGGGGGAATAGAAGCGATCCCTTCTTCAGGTGGGGTCTTTGGCTGGGGATGGGTGAAACCTCAGTTTGCTCCACAGGCTGGCACAGTCCCTGCCAGGTTATCGTCCACATTCATCAAGCAACCTTCTTGAATATAATGGAATTGGTCATTTGTTTCCCAGGTAATTTGGGAAACTAGAAATACGCTACATGGGATAGAGGCTTGAAGCATTTGGGGCACGGTCTTAGGGATAGCTTTCCCTGGGAATGATTATATTGCTGGGCTGGCTTCTGTGTTAAAAGTCACCTGATTACCTCTGGATGTGAATCAAAAGTTCATTTAGTGTCTGTTTGCCAGAGTGAGATTAAAAGTCTGCCGACCATTCGGCCACATCTGGAGGTGCCCCACCCTCTCTCTGGTCACTCTACTGCCTTGCCTTCCATTTAAATCCGACCTTGCTTGGCCTTCTGAGTGAGTCTGTACCGGAGAATGTTCTATTCACGGAAGGTATTCTTAGTCCTCATCCTGGTGACTACTCTTCCCATTTGCCTGATTCAAATCGCAAAGTTCTAGCCCCTAGAGTTAGACTCTAAGGCTTCCTCTCTCCTTGTCAATCTCCCGAGGGCCCACTTCAGCTATTGCTCCTTTTCTGCAACTGTCTACTCTTGCAGTCACTGAGCCACTAATACTAGGACACATTCTTGCTGTCTGTAATCTAGATCTCACAAACTGTGGGCACAAATTGTGTCACATCAACAGTAATTTTCTGACTCCTGAATCCTCAGATGAATCAGGATTTGAAGAAGCTGTGAAATGTTCCACAAAGGTGACCCACCTGGCATCTGACACTGGTCACAGGGAGTTCACAGGGCTGCTGCTATGCTGGGCATATGCGCTTTAGTTCTGGATCAGCTAGGTAGTCCCTCTCTCCTGCTGGGCATTTAGTGCTCACTTCCATTCTTTCCTGTGATTCTGCTGTCTCTAGATGGACACATATTAGAAATGCCACATATGTCTGGCTCTCCAGCCACTGATCAATTGTTGGAACCCCTGAGATGTCAAAAACTGCACAGACCCCTTTTGCAAAGGGGACAAGAATTCCTCTTTCCTTTGAGGCACAGGTTAGAGAACTCTCAGGTTAGTGCTTCTTTCCCCCAGCATTGAACTGATTTTATTACAGCAATTCTTTCTGGTTTTATAAACAGCCCTGAATCCAGCAGGAGCTGGGCCTGAAATCAACCTGGAAGTCAGAGTCAATGCTCTTGTCAGAATTGCCGTTTGCTCAAATGACCAAAACTTTGATTCTGAGTGGAGGTCCTGCCCATTCCTTCGCTCCCCGTGAGTCATCTCACAGGAGGCTTGAAGGCTTCAGGCAAATGGGGTTTTGATGTACCTGCCTTTCCTGTTCATGGATGTGCCTGCACAAGTGTGATTCTTACTTAGACAGCTATTGGTATACCGGCTCTATTCGTAAACATGTGATGGTTTCTTCATAGCCTGCACTCCAGTACTGAAATACTGTAGACCATTCCACACATTATCTTATCTCTGATGACTAGTATTGGTCTAGGAATTGCTTTCACAACTGACATATCTACAGCTTCTGTTTCTTCCTTTCTAAAGTCTAGCTAGCAGCAAATAATTTTTATACTTTTCATTGTATATAGTAATAATCTGTGGCGTAAAACAAAGAGCTCATTTACAGGATTAAGTCTATTGAGATTTTCACTTTTAGCTTCTGGGTTTGCAGGTCTTCCTTACCCCAGGATTATAAAAATATATTCTAATAAAAAATTTTTTTTTTTAATTATTTTATTTAGAACTCTAGACCATTTGAAATTTATATCTCCATATGGAGTGACATTGAATCTGACTTAGTTTTTCTAAACAGATATTTAATTTTACTATTATCATTTATTATCTAGTCTCTTCTGATTTCACTGATATGAAAATTACAATGAATGCCACTTCACCCTCTCATCTTATATTACAAAAACCTGAAGCCCCAGAAGGTCACATGATTTTAATAGAGCAACATTTCCTAACTGGGAATGATTTTGCCTCCCAGGGAGTGTTTGGGAATGTCTGGAGACATTCTGGTTGCTACCAATGGGGGATATGACTGGCATCTAGTGGTAGAAGACAGAGATGCTGCTAAACATCCTACAATGCACAGGGCAGCCTCCCACAACAAAGGATTATCCCACCTGACTCAAATTTAAGTAGTGCTGAGGTTGAGAAACCTTGGTCTACAGTCAACACAGTATCTTAATAAGGCCTGAAGAAAAATAAATACATCCATCCAACTTAGTAGAGTTACATGAACATATTTTTTAAATCAGTATTTTAAAATCTTGGCTTTCAGAATCTACTGATGAATCCACCAAAACGTGTTTGCATATGAGCTTCTCATCTTGCTTTAGTAGCTGTCTGTATTCCAGGTGAGAAAAATGTGAACTTTTCTCATTTTCTGTCTTGGGAGCAATGTCAGTTCATTTCTATGAGATGCTCCCTGTTCCCCACGAAATGGAAATATTTTATTCTCACCAACTCTAGGACAGATTGTTTAGTCCCCTGGACAACAAATGCTTATGTTAATTGTGTGTTCTTTTCAAAGCACTGGTTTTAATCATGCCAGGTGGGGCTGAAGGTTTCAAACCTGACTTTACCACTCATCTTTTATATTCAAGAAAATTGGAATCATCAGAATCACCTGATTGATAATACTGCTTTCAGGCCCCACTCTAGACCCACTGCAGCAGAGTCTCCCAGACTGAGGCCCAGGCATTTGTATTGTTATCTAGTGAGTGAAATGATTCTGAGGATGACCTGGATTTGGGGGCTACTGCTGCGAAGCATCCACAGCCCCCTGCCTGCAGGGAGAGACACTCTAGTCCCTAAAAGGCATATTGTCCCAGCTTGGCCCCTTTCCCAGAGAGAAAATTGTTTCCAGACAGAGAAATAAGACTGGGGTATTCTAGCGTTAGCAATTTCCCTGTATTACCAGCACGAAAAATGTAGTAAAACAGTGATTCATAAGAGCCATGACTTCTTGGAGGCTTTAAAATACATAAGGAGAAACTACAGGGGTTGAGGAAACAAAAATGCAGGTTACTCATTTCTATGACTGGTAATGATAGTTTATGTTGGTTCAGTTTTCTTTCATCTCAAAGTAGATTTAAACATTAATTAAGTGTCATAAAACCAGCTTGCATTTAGCAAGCAAATATAGCAAAACATAGAGAGTAAGATCACGTGGTTTTGATCTGCATGATGTCAAGTGGAAAATGCAGTGAATCACCTAATGCCACCCTTGGAGGCATTTTGCAAATGCCCTGATGATAACCTGAACTTTCCAAGGTTTATTGAGATGTTTAGCATTCAGAGTTACTGAACCCTAGAAGTAAAAGAGATAAGGGAAGAGCAGAGAAGGACTTGAATTTCCAACATTGCTTCAGCGATAGCAAAATAATTTTCTTAAAAACACTTAGCAGTTTGGAACACGAATGGTTATCTTGAAGTCTTCATATCTTGGCATGCCCAATTTTTCTTCTTTTAATAGATTCACTATATTTATTATCAAAATAGTTTCCTGAAGGGTGTGCCAAAGAAGAAAGATATTTGAAATGAATGCACAAAATTGAATATGTGTTTGCAAATCAAGAAATATTTGTGATGGAGGAACTAATCAAAACAAAAATTTTTTTCCATAGAGCTGGCTAGATACATAGTTACTCCCTGTGATGTGCATTTTGGTTAAAGAAAGCTAGGCGCAGAAGTCAGAGCATCCACAAGGTCTTTTCTAATCCCAGGAGTTTGGTGACATCTGTATATAGTCAGTCTGTCGTGCGGTGATAGAAAACATGACAAGGAAATGTGACTGTGAACCTAGAGGGGAATGCTGCTTCATGTGCACATTGCCCAAAAGCGAGAAATAGGGCATCAAAGTTGTTTCCAAATAGCCCTGGACTGAGAATCTCCTTGGGGCTACTTCTGAGTTCATGGCTTCTGAAGCAGATCTGAGCTATTGATTGTAGGGCTGTAGCAATTTGAGAAAAAGATTCTAAAAAAGGAGGGTCTTAAAACTTTTAAACCTGTATAAACTTGCAGGCAAAGAAGTGTGAATGCTGAATTTTAAGCTACCTAAGATTTGTGAGTAAATTTATGAAGATAAATGAACCCAATGGTAATCAGATATAGAATCAAATTATCTAAGAAGGCAGGAAGGTAAGTTACGGGTGACCAAAATAAATTCTTTTCCCCCCAAACATCTCCCTTCCCCTACTCATGAGGAATTTCCTCACTTTACTTGGTCATAAGGTCTGAAGTTCCACTAATAACAAATGAATTTGGTTAAAGCATTTAAATGAAGTGGAGTCAGGGGTCTGGGCTTTGGTTCCTCGGTAGCAAATTGACTGTCCGCAGAGATGTCACTGCCCTTTTCTAGACCACTGTATCTATAAAATTCAGTTTGAACCAGATCAGCAGGTTTCAAAGTGTTGTGTGGAAGCCTGGACTCTGTAGAAGGGCTTCAAGAAACCTGCAAACATGTCTTAAATTTTGTTTTAAAACATAATTTTACCTATTTAAACAACTTTGCTTAAGTAATAATCTCACATCTATATATTGTATAACAAATTTCAAGTCATTAGCAACCACATACTCATTAACTTGATCTGGAAATTTAGAATAAACCTTCCTCAACTACCCTGTATAAATGAAGAAATTGAATTTGTTTAAAGCTTTTTAATTGTCTAAAAACAGTTATGACTTCAATTACTTATCTGTGCAGATTTTTTCATACTGTATATCCAAACAAAATAGAGCACTGAAGTGTAAGCTGTGACCAATATACTATAACTAGAATATAGTCACTTGTAACCCTTTTTTTGTGTGTGGGTTCTTTTTTTTTGCTTTAATTCTTTTTTCATTTTTATTTTTAAAGAAGTGTTAGATTACACAAATGCTACATAAAAAAATATAAAGATATAAGGGATTCCCATATGCCCCGCCCCCTCCCCCTCCCACACTTTCCCACATTAACAACATCCTTCATTAGTGTGGTTCATCTGTTACAATTGATGAACCCATATTGAAGCATTGCCACTAACCATGGACTACGGTTCACATTATAGTTTACACCTTGTCCCACACAATTTTGTAAATTATGACAAAATATACAAACGGCCTGTATCCTGTCACTGCAATGTCATGCAGAACAAATCCAATGTCCTGGAAATGTCCCCATATTACACTTGTAACCCTTTTTTAGTTTTGGGGCTCATCAAAGTAGCTTCACCCTTATCACTTTAATTCATGATGTGTGAATGTTATAAATTTGAATTTTATATGACAAATTAATAGTAGCTCCTTTTAAAAAAATGTATGTCGAGGCTTTGTGTGAAAAGATTTTTGTTTCTAAAAATGTTTTAAAATCCCTGGGAAAGATGGTTTCTACAATCCTTCTCTGCTCTGACATTATATTCTGGGCCCTTTCAAAAAAGTATATAATATCTACTTATATTACCACTCTTTGAAATTCTGGAAGTGGCTTGGTATTGTTTAAGGTCTGAGCACTTGGGGGAAGAGTTAGGCTTGGATGGCTTCTAAAGGTGGGGTTTGTGGTCAGTGAGAGGAAAACATGAAGCTCCACCAACCTTTAAGAAGGGAGAGGGGGACTAAAAGGTGTGAGGGTTCCCCCAAAGGCCTTGAAGTAAAGCAGGTGCTTTTATTTCCCTGGATGGTGGGATGCAGAAATAGAGGGTTCTATAACTCTGCTTTCATCCTGCCCTGATTTTTAAAGTGATTACATTTATAGGAATGTAACACTGAGGCTGGCAAGGACCTGAGGGATCAGCTAGTTTTCCTGCCTTATTTTACAGAGGAGGAAGCTCAGGATCAGAAAAGGGAAACTACTTGCCCAAATGTTTAAGATCAGCATCAGCAAAATAGGAGCTAAGGCTCACAAAGAGCAGGAGGGAATGGAAAAGAGAGAAAAGAAGAGAGAGGCAGTGAGATAAAGAGAAGCTCCTTCTATCACCTCACTGGCATTCAGGAGATATTCTAGCAACATCCACTCTTGTCCTTTAACATAATTAAATGGAAGTGTCTCTGCATTTGGAAGTGCCTCTCCTTTCTATGCTTTCTGGCATTTGGGAGGAGGCCCCGGAATTCTCTCCCTTCCCAGCACAAAGCATTAGCTGGTTGCTGTCCTGGCGCTGGGACTGAAGTTGACATTAACCATTCCCAGAAGCCTCTCCTGGCTCCTGCTCTGGGATGTTTATTAGATTGTCTGGGATATGACCAGAATACCTTTTCCACAGGGAAAACACAGTCTATCCATAATCACATTAAAACACATCAAACAAAACAGATCAAAACAAATAACAACAACAAACCCAGAAACTTTAGGAATAATTTGTAAAACAATGGCCCTCAATAGATGGAAGTATAAATAATTTTTTCTGCTCTTTTAAACCTGTAACATATCAAAAGAAGGATGAAACAACTGGGAATCAGAAAGGACTGTAGCTGTCATTGGATTTCTAATTTTTAAAAATATTTCCCAGGGGCTTTAAAGGGGAAAGTACAGGGAAGTATGGATTTGGTTATGGGGTTTATAATAATGACCCATAAATAAATAAATAAATAAATAAATAAATAAATAAATAAAGCCACCCAGACACTTAGTAGGGAGTCCAACCTACAAGAGACAATAGAGAAAGTGGCATCTCATCAATCTGGGTTCAAATCTCAGTTCTGCCTCTAACCAGCTGTAGCCCTCAGACAATTTTCTGATTTTTGGGTTGCATACCTAGAAATTAATAACAACACCTTCTTTGCAGTGTTGTAAAACTAAGTAAAACATATGCATGAGGTGCCCAGTGAAGTGCCTGGCACATAGAAGGAACTTAATATGGTATTGTTGTATTTTATTATTTTTATTATTAGTAGTAGTAGTGGTATTGGAATTAGCATCAACTTTAGGCTTGAGGTGGAGAGGATTGAAAAATAAATCTGCCTCATTTTTCAGTTAAAATTTATGAGGACCTGGGACAGGCACAATCCCAACACTACACCCATGCTCTTTAGTAGCTACAGTTTGCAGGGCCAGGTGCCTTCAGTGTTCAGGCAAAGCTGCTTCGGTCTAGCGCTCGCTGCTCTGGCAGCTGTGGCGGTTGCTATGACAACACTCAGCAAGTGAGTAATTTGGAAGTTCTCCACCTTACAATCTGTATAGACAACCAAAGCAGAAATCTACTGTAAGGCCATACAGATTGGTTGCTCACCTTGATTAAATCATCAGATCTATTTGGCTGATTGTGTACTGTTCAATTTTTCTGAAACAGGCAAAGACTTTGAAAAGACCGACATTTTCCCATTTTGTACTGTCCATCCACTACGGCCTCATTACACTGTGAAACCATTAGCACTACAAATGTTTTTAAGTTCCTCTTAATGCCCCTAGGGGAAAAAATGCCTCACTTTTTTTCTCTTTAAGAAGTTGCTCCATTTCCAGAGCATCTCTTTCTGCCCTCTCTTTTGGCTAGTAGCCGGCCAAGTAGAGAGGAAAGCAAGGTCATTCTTTTGCTATCACATGAAATTTGAAATAAAAGGATTCTTCTCTCTCTCAAAAGTAATTAACATTCATTTCCCTCTTTTTTATTTACTCAAACTTGCAATCAACTCCCTTTAAAAATTCATTTGTTTAATGTAAATTGTTACACTCTAATGGGCAAATTGGCAATCTGTATCAAAAATGTAAAATATTCTTAATTCAGAAACTTATTTCTATGAGCCATCAGCAGTGAACAAAAATATTTACATGACTAGGAATGTGACCGGAGAGAAATCTACCAAAATACCAACCAAGTGGTTTTCTCTGGGTGGTGAGGATATTAGAGAAGTAATTTTCTTTTTGTTTCCCTCTGTTTTCTAAAATGTCTATGATAAAGAGCTTTACTTTTGTAAGTAGACAAAAACACAATACATTTTGAAGTTTAAGATAATATCCCCTTGTCTCTTTTAATCTAAGAGAAAAGCCATGCCATTTAGAAGCAGAAAAAACCACAGGTACGACCTACCTCAGGGCAGAATCCATTTGCTGAAGTAGGACTGGCTGAGGGATAAATTCTACCCAGCTCCGATGCTGCAGTATAAAGGGAGGTTGAATTAGAGGAGGGAGCTGGACACTGACCACACAGAGCTTCCCCTATAATCAGCCATTGCCTTAGCAACCAGCTTCCCTGCCTGGGACCTAAATTGTTCTGCAGTCGCTTTAATCTATGGGTTACCATTTTCCTTGTCAGCCAAGTGGCGTTCATTAGGCGTTGTCCCCTTGTGTAGTGTGTATACCTCTGGGGCCACAGGAGATTTTAGGTGGTATGTGGGCATGAGATTAAGTAACTGTGAAACATACGGTATGAGAATTAATGTCTATATTACTTTCCTATTGCTGCTATTACAAATTACTACAAACTTAACATCCAAATCCTGGCAGAGCTGCCTTCTTTTGGAGGTTCCAGGGGAAGAATCCATTTCCTTGCCTTTCGAGCTTCTAGAGGCCGCCTACACAGAGCATCACTCTAGCCTCTGGTTCCATTGTCACATCTCCTTTTTCTGACTCTTGCTTCCCTCTTATAAGGGCCCTTGGGTGACACTGGACTCACCTGGACAATCCAGGAGAATTTCCCCATCTCCAGATCCTCCACTTAATCACATCTGCAAAGTCCCTTTTACATAGTCACAAGTTCCTGGGATTAGGACATGGCCATCTTTGGGGGAACACTATTCATCCTATCAAATTTCGTTCAACCTTCTGGGTGAATCAAAGAGAAAGCTCAGCTTTGGCCTGTGTCTTTCTTTCTAGCATGTGCTAATCTTCCTTTCAAACATAGAGTACATTTAACAAAATGAAGGCAATTCTAAAACTCAAGTGCCCTGACTACTCATAGTATCTATTTTACTATTGAACTATTTGGTTTCTACTGTTTTTATTTTTATGGTTAGCTTCACGTTTTGGCAAATGATACTCTCCATTCCCCCTGCCATTTATAGTAGATGCATAAAGTTTCTTTTAAAAAGGTATTTAAGTTAAAGGGATGAATTGATTTTGAGACTTTTAAACAAATAGTATTACAGATGTTATGCAGGTATGACAAACATTTGTGAATGAAGAATGCTAATGACTAATGTTTGGGAAATGCTGCCCTAGGAGAACAGGGCCCTACTTAAAATTCAGGAAGAATCAAGATCTTTAGGGATGACTGTGTTCCTCACTTAGCTATACATGGGACCTCCCTTGAGGAATGTGACACAATTTCCATTTTGCCTTCTTTTGACAGTTGGTTCTGCACATGGGTAGAGGGTGAGCCAGCAAGACAGTGAGAAATTCCTTCCTTTTCATTCATGAAAAATGCAAATCGCCTATGGAAAATTTGTAGGAATCATTTATTGGGCATTAGCTATGGGCAAATCTCCTGGTAAGGCTTGCTGAAAGGCACTAAGTGTCTACACTCAGGTGGTCTCTCTTTTGTAGAGGACTACAAATCAGAGCAATTCAAGGTATAAAGAAGCTAGGTCCATAAGAAAGGAATGATAAAGTACCACAGAGTTCAGACAAAGAGACTGGGAGTAGAGAGGATGGGTGAGGAGGGAAAAGAGTGAGAGAGGGGAGGATCAAGGATTTCTTCATGGCAAAGGTAGCTTTTCATCAGAGTCTTAACCAGGAATTTTCCCAAGGAGCATTTGGGGTGAGGGAGTCTTGTCATTGCCAACCCTTTCGGTTTTCCCCTAATGACAGCCTCAGTACTAGGAAACCATTTCTTTCTCCCGTTCTGTAGGTTGTCTTTTAACTTCAACAAATACTTTTTGAGCATCACCTATGTGCAAGTGAGAATGTGCCAGACATAGTTGTCTGCCGGGAGCTTAGCTACTGGGAGAAGGG
This sequence comes from Tolypeutes matacus, assembly GCA_026826555.1. Classification (NCBI taxonomy): domain Eukaryota; kingdom Metazoa; phylum Chordata; class Mammalia; order Cingulata; family Chlamyphoridae; genus Tolypeutes; species Tolypeutes matacus. The sequence goes on from JAKSZT010037812.1 coordinate 697,223, forward strand.
GTAAAGCAAATAAACAGAATGTTATAATACTGTGAGATTTTTTGGAATATGGAGGCCTAAACCTCTGGTGGTTTAATTCTAGAAGTGATAAATTTCTAATAATTCTAAGTCTGAGTTGGGAGAGTTCTTATTAAGGCAGTATTATATTAATAAGATTTAATTCAGGATCTTCAAATGGAAACCCCTAATAAGTTTACAGCACACATTGAGGTGCAAAGTAAACTATTTTACTGATTATGTTGCGCCTGAGACCAGAGTGTGACTGTCTTAAAGAACTACTGGGCATTTGCTGGGCTTTCTTTGGGATTATCATCACTTTTTTCCTCATTTCTCCCAGTTGGGAAGGATACAGCTGTAATTTTCCATTCTTTGACTCTTAAAGAAGACATGGCATCATTGGGAATTTTTTTTTTTTTTTTTAACTGGGAGGTCCCGGGGATTGAACCCGGGTCCCTCCATATGGGAGATGGATGCCCAACCAGTTGAGCTACATCTGACCCCCATCATTGGGAATTGAGCCTAATATAGGAAGGGAAACAAACCTTGCTTGATCTTTTTCACTAAAAAACTTAATATGTTTGTGGATATTACAAAAAATTGTTATCAATGATCATTAGTACAGTTTGAGCATCAGCAGATATATTATTACTGTGTTTATCAATCTGCTCAGTTCCTAAAATGGTTACATGATTCAAGAAAAAGACTATATCGAGTTGTAGAATGGATTATTTTCCTGAATTATTAACTCCTCTGTAATAGGGCTATGTTTCCACATCCTTTGCCATATAATTTGACAGCATCTTCCATTGACAGTGAAGTATACTACCCACACCCTGCTGGTTATGTGACTTGCTTTGGCAAAGGCATTTTATCAGATGTGAAGCAAGCCAAGGCTTAGACTTGCTGGCTGATTTAGTTGGTCCTCTTGTGCAGTTAAATTATTTAATTCTTTTGTGCAATTTGATCAAATGAGACAAAACAAAAAATGTTGTATGAAAACTACGTTGCATTTTTTTTAGAAGTTCAGAGAAAAGATTGTTGCTAATAAGTGTGGTCAAATTAGATAGTATAATCTTGTTATTTTTCTATTTTGAAAAATAGAAAGATTTGGAGGATTGTGGGAAGATGGAAGAGTAGGACGCTCTAGGATTCAGTCCTTCAACAAAAATAACTATTAAACAGGCAGGAACTTTTGAAACCCCAGAGGGCAGTAGAACACTGTATAGCACCTGGGGAAGAGTGGTAGGAAGAGGCTGATAAATTATGGTAAAGACCAGTAAATTGCTCTCTCTGAGTGGGTGGTTACTGGCACCTATTCCCCACTCCCACAACAGGCCGCCATTGGGTCCAGCCCCAGAGTAGCTCGCTGGTGGCAGAAAATGGCATAAAAATCCTCTTCACAGGAGGAGGGGTAGGCACAGCCAATAGCTGATCATGGTTTTTGATTAGTGACTTTGGATCACTGGGATCCCAGCTCTGAGGGCATCCATTGTTCCTACCGGTCTCCGTCAAAGGTGATGGTGGAGGAGACTTAAAGACGGACACCTCCTCAGGGCTGCAGGGATAGGTGAAGGCTGCATTTGCTGGGCAGGTCACGAAAGCTCAGCTTTAGGGAGGTGTGGAAGATCTTGGCACCCTTCCTGATACCCTCCCCAGGGCACTTTGGAACCATCTATGCCCCCTGCACGGGCCTCTTGCCCTGTTTCAGCTGGGAAAGACTGACTTGGGAAACTGCTCTATGGGGTGTCTCCCCCCGCCCCCGAATTTACCTTCCAGGGGAAAACAACTTGAGACAAGGAAAAGAGTATATAAAGGCACACAGTCTGGGGCAAAGGCTTGCCTGCTTTAAACACCAGGGAGAGGGTGATCTTTCTCCTGGGAAACAGAAGGGGCATTCAAACTTCTGTAAACAGGGGAACTCCAAAAGAACAGGCATAAACCCAGGACAAGACACAGGGCCAAGGGAGGACCCTGCACACTGTATGTGTCATGGGAAGACCTTCCAGAGAGGAGAACTGAAGCTCAAGAAAATCTGTCTTATTACCACCCGGTTACAAAATCAAGAAACAGATATTTCAGGGGAAAAATTCTCAGTGTTAATATTTTAAAATATTAAAATGTACACTGAAACACCAGGATGATGGTGTCAGAGTAGGGACAAAAAGCTATCCAAGGGAGCTGCTTTGGGAATCTGCAGGCCAGGAGAGTGCTGCATATCATCCAGGAGCTAGAGGGACAGAGAGACAAAGAGGCCAAACAAAAACCATGAGTAACTTGTCCCTGAGGCTGGGAACAGCACACATACCCTACCCTCAAAGCAAATAGCCTCAGTAAAACCCCTGGTTCACTGCAGCCAACGGAGTGGAGAAAGATCCTTCACTTCCCTGGGAGGAAGAGGGGTCTGGCAGAGGGTGGAGAATATTTTCTCTTCAGTGAGTCTGGCCAGCTGAGCCCCCTTTGAATCTGAAAAAAGACCCCAGTCAGCAATGAAGCAGCCCCAGGAAGAGGGGAGGGGGGATTTGATCAGGCAGGTTGTCACATCCAACTGGCCTGGGCGAGAGAGGAACTAGGTCATTGAGGGGTTAGGCCTAACCAGTCCTAGAGAGAAGGAAGCCAGGAGAGATAGCTGACAAGCAATTAGAAGCCCAACTCGCCTGAGGGTAAGGGGATGGGGAGAGCCAGATAAGCTTTGAGAAGCCTACCTAACCTGTGGAGTGGGTGTAGGAGCACCTGTCTTGCATATACTAGGTCTTTGCTTTGATTCCAGGTACTTCCTAAGAGAAGGGGTCTAGAGAGTGACCAACTGGATTGTCAGGCACCGAGCTAGCACTTTATGACAGGGAACTTATAAACTGAGATTTTTTTTTGTTTTAGGTTTTCCAATCTCTTTTAATTTTTTATTTCTTAATTTATTGGTTAAAACCAGGTATCTTACTGTGGAGGGCAGGTTGCAGGGTGATCTCCTTCTTTTCTTTTAATCTTTCTGCTATTTTATTTTATTCCATTTTTTCTTGTTTCATTTTTTTATTCCACCTTTTTAAAAAAAATTCTTATTCCTTTGTATTTTTTAAATGATTTTTCACTCTTATTAATTATTCATTTTCTGGCTTTCTTATGATTCCTTTTCTATCTTTTCTATTTTTACTATTATTCTTTTTCTCTTTCCTCTTCTGTGGTCTTAATATTTTTTCAAGGGAACACAGACAACTACAAGGATATAGAATAAGTGGAACCAAGTATCAAAAAGTAACCTTAACATAAAACAAAACAAAATAAAACCCTAGAGTAGAAGTGAGGCTAACCACTTGAATAAGCCCATCAAGATAAACAGATGCCTAGACACCAACAAAAAATTATAAGCCATACTAAGAAACAAGAAGACATGGCCCAGGCTAATGAATAAACTAAAAAACAGGAGATACAGAATGTGGAACAAATAATCAAGGTTGTTCAAACAAGTATCGTGAATCAACTTAATGAAGTGAAGAAAGAGATAAAGGATATTAAGAAGATGCTGGGATAGGAACATGGCCAACAAGGTAGACAGATAAAGCTAAGCTCTCACTAAAACAACTGAACGGGAGCCAGGGGTTGCCTTGTTTACCTGCTTTGGGGTATAGCAGACAAGGACACTGCTCCACAACTCCCAGGAGAGTTGGGGACAGAGAGAGGAAGAGGCTGAAAATAGCAAACTGTGAGTTATTGATCCTCCCAGCTTCTGGGAAGGGCCCCCTCCCCTTTCCCCAAGATATTGAGTGAGGGTAAAACTCCTGGTGAATTGTATCTGACTGCATCTGACTGTATCTAACTGAGAGGAGAATAGACTTCTTCCTCCCTGCCAGCTCCTTTAGATACATATAGAGTGGGAGGGTGCTCTGGGTCATCTAGGAGGGTGCTGGAAAGATAAGGAAACCTAAGAAAAATCTTGAGTTCCTCACCCCTGTGGCTGGAAGTGGCACATATATGCCTGCCCTCAGGACAAAGAGCCTAGGTCGAGCTGCAGGTTTCCTCCTCCAAAGGAAGTGTGACTGCAACCTCCCTGGAAGGAGGAGGGGTCTGGGAGGGTGGAGAGTGGTTTCTTTGCCTTTATTTTAGTTAGCCAGGTCCCCCTTGGGTGTCAGAAGGGACCCTGATGAGACAGGGATAGGGGAGGGGGATCTCCTCAGGCAGGTTGTAATGCCCAGCAGCCTAGGTAAAGAGGGGAATTACATCAGAAAGGAGGCAGAGATAACAGACAAACAGGAGGACTTCAAGGAATCGAACCTACCTGAGGGAAAAGGGACAGATATCCTTCAGAAAGGCTCTCTAGATTAGGAACAGTTTCCCTCAGTGGAAGAATTCCTGCCTATAATATACAAGGTCCCTGGTTCAATCCCCAGCTCCTCTCTGAGAAGTGATACAGGGCTATCAGGCAACCAGCTGAAACTTTATGACAGGGAACATATTGATATTCTGTTTGTATTAGTTTTTCTTGGATCTCTCATTTAAAAAAAAAATGTTTCCTTTTTTATTTTCTTTATTTTACTCACTAAAATCTGGCTGAAAACCTGCAGAGGACAGGCTTCAGGGTGACTGATGGGTGAACAGCAGCAGCCTGAGAAGATCCCTAGGGGTCTAAAATAGAAGGCTGTTTTTCTGTGTTTATCTTTGTTTTGTCATCTTTTTTTTGCCTTCTACCTCTTTTTTTTTTTTAATGAGTAGCTACTATCTTGTTTTCTTGTTGTTGTGTGTCCCCTTCCATTGTTTCTGTGTTTTTTTTTTGTTTGTTTGTTTGTTTACCAATTTTCTCTAACTGCCTTATATCTTTTCTCTCCTTCATCTTTATATTTTCTGTTCTCTGTTGTTCTTTCATTCCACCTCTTTTTGCTTAGTCTTCCGTTTTTCTTGTTCTCATTTCTCTCTCCCTCCTACTTTTCTTGTTTTCTTTCTTTCTCTCTTTTACCTTTTCTTTTCCTCTCTTCTCATCATTCCAGCCTTTTAAGTCATTCTATACTTCTGTATATTCTGTTTCTTGTTTCATGATTTATATTCCACTTTTCTAATCTTATTTCTCTATACTTCTTACTTGGGTTAATTATTCAATTTCCTAGGTCTTCTATGGTCCCTTTCCTACCTTTCACTATTATTACTACTATTATTCTTTTTCTCTTCCTATCTTTTCCTATTTCTCTGGTCCTAACATTCTTTTCAAGTGAACATAGACAAGAGCAAGGAAATAGAATAAGAGGAATGAAGTGTCAAAATGAAACCTTACCACACTCAAAAACAACAAAATAAAACCATAGAGTAGAGAGAGAAGCTAATCAACTGAACAAACCCATCAAGATAAACAGATGCCTAGACACCAACAAAAATTTACAAGCCATACTAAGAAAGAGGAAGATATGGCTCAATCCAATGAATAAACTAAAAACCAGGAGGAGATGCAGAACATGGAACAATGAATTAGAGCTGTCCAAACAAATATCATGAATCAACTTAATGAAGTGAAGGAAGAGATTAAGGATATTAAGCTGGGAGAACATACTGAAGGAATTGTAAACATACATAAAAAGATAACATATGATGGCGATAAATGGCACAATTCAAGAAATAAAAAATACACTGGAAGCACATAACAGCAGATCTGAACAGGCAGAGGAAAGAATTAGTGATGTGGAAGACAGTACATCTGAAATCAAAGAGATGGATAAAAAGATAGAAAAATTCCGGCAGGGACTTAGGGACTTGAACAATAACACAAAATGCACAAACATATGCATTATAGGCATCCCAGAGGGAGAAGAGAAGGGAAAGGAGACAGAAAGAGTGTTGGAGGAAATAATGGCTGAAAACTTCCCAACCCTATTGAGAGAGATGGATGTCCATATCCAGAAAATGCAGCATACCCAAAACAGTATAAATCCCAACAGGCCTACTCCAAGACATATACTTTTCAAATTGTCCAAAGCTCAAGACAAAGAGAGAATACTGAAAGCAGCAAGAGAAAAGAGAACCATCACATACAAAGGAAACTCAATAAGATTAAGTGATGGTCTCTCATCTGAAACCCTGGAGGCAAGAAGGCAGTGGTATGACATAATTAAGATGCTAAAAGAAAAAATTCCAGCCAAAAATTCTCTATCCAGCAAAGCTGACATTCAAAGATGAGGGAGAGTTCAAAACATTCACAGATAAACAGAAATTAAGAGAGTATGTCAATAAGAAACCTGCCCTTCAAGATATAGTAAAGGAAATTCTGCAGGTCGAAAGGAAAAAACAGGAGAGAGGTGGAGGAAAGTGCAAGAACAACTAAAAAGACAAGAGAAATAAAAACAACATATGACATACATAAACCCAAAGAAAATATGGCTAATGTAAGTAACTCCTTGACAGTGATAACATTGAATGTTAATGGATTAAACTCACCAGTAAAGAGACACAGATTGGCAGAATGGATAAGGAAATATGACCCATCTATATGCTGTCTACAAGAAACCCACCCTAGACCCAGGGAGGCAAGGAGACTGAAAGTGAATGGTTAGAAACAATATTACAAGCAAACAATAACCAAAAAAAGGGCAGGAGTAGCTATACTAATATGAGACAAAAAAAGACTTTAAATACAAAACTATTGTAAGAGACAAAGATGGACACTATGTATTAATAAAGGGGGTAATCTTTCAAGAAGAAAGAACAATAATAAACATTTATGCACCAACCAGGATGCCTCAAAATACATGAGGCAAACATTGGAAAAACTAGGAGAAATAGATTCCTCTATAATTATAGTGGGGACTTTAATACACCATTATCACCATTAGACAGAACATCTCAACAGAGAATCAATAAAGAAACAAAGACTTTGAATAATATATTAGAGGATCTGGAACTAATAGACATATACAGAACACTACACCCAAATACAGTGGTATATACATTCTTCTTGAGTGCACATGGATCATTCTCCAAGATAAATCACATGCTAGGCCACAGGACAACTCTCAGTGAATTCAGAAAGATTGAAATTATACAAAATAATTTCTCTGAAAAATGCAATGAAGCTGGAAATCAGTAAGGGCCAGAGAACCAGAACAGGCACAAAGATATGGAACTTAAACAACACACTCTTAGACAATCAGTGGGTCAAGGAGGAAATCTCAAAAAGAAATCAGTAACTACCTTGAAACGAATGAAAATGACAACAAAACATATCAAAACCTATGGGATGCACCAAAAGCTTTACTTGGGGGGGGGGGGGAATTCATAGCCATAAATGCATATATCAAAAAAGAAAAAAGAGCTAAAATTAAAGACCTAACTGCACACCTGGAGGAATTAGAAACTAACCCCAAAGGACATAGAAAGAAGGAAATAACAAAGATTAGAGCAGAACTAAATGAGATTGAAAATAAGAAAGCACTAGGAAAAATAAACAAAACCAAAAGCTGGTTCTTCAAGAAGATCAATAAAATTGACAAACCTTTAGGTAGACTAATAAAGAAAAAAAGAGAAAAGATGCAAATACACAAAATAAGAAATGAGGAAGAGATTATCACTACTGACCCCACAGAAATAAAGAGTATCATAAGAGGATACTTTGAAAAATTATATGGCAACGAGATGGATAATTTAGAAGAAATGGACAAATTCATAGAAACACATAAGCAGCCTACATGTATGAAAGAAGAAATTGATGAACTTAACAGACAAATCACAAGTAACAAGATAGAATCAGTCATCAAAAACATCCTGGCTATGCAAATATTCTCGCTGTCCTGATTTTGTGATAATCAGGGTAGGCTAAACATTTGCTATATTAGAACTCATGCCTGTGTCCCCAGACCTAGTTTTTCTTTCTAGGTCTGGTTTTTAGAATGCTAGTGATAAACTAAGCCTGATTTATTGTATGACCATCTTGTATGGGAAAAGACGGTAATTTTGGGTATCTTTGGTCAACCTTAAGAGATACAGCAGGGAGACAGATGTGGCTTGGGTGGTTGGGCATCCATCTCCCATATGGAGGGGCCTGCGTTTGACACCAGGTAACTCCCGGTAAAAATAAAAAAAAGAAAAATATAGAAGGCGTGCACAGGTGTGCCGCCAAGCCCCATGAGTGGGTGAGCTGTCGGGGTCTATCTGTGGGTGAACCGCCAGGCCCTGCGAATGGGTGAGCCATCAGGCCCCGTCTGTGGGTGAGCTGCCAGGCCCTGAAAGCAGGTGAGTCACCAGGCCCTGTGAGTGGGTGAGACACCAGGCCCTGCGAGCCATGCAGCAAGATGGTGATGTAACAGGAGAGTGACACAAGGGAGAGCCAAGACAAGATGCACTGAAAAACCAGGAACTAAGGTGGTGCAGGCAGTAATAAGATGCCTCTCTCCCACATTGGAGGTTCTGAGGATCAAATCCCAGTGAAGACAGGAGGAAAAGAATAAGAAGAGAGGACAAGAAATGGACACAGAGTTGCCCAGTGATTGGGCACAGAAACAGCAAAAACACGGGTGGGTAAAAATGGATAAAAGTAAGTAAGTAAATAAATAAATCCTTAATGTATAGGGGAGGAAGATTCGGACTATAGTTAGTAGTAATACTTTGATGATCCTCTTTCATGATTTGTTAACAAATGTTTCACAATACAGGATGTTTGTGGGGGGATGATGTGTGGGAGCCCTGTATGATGTTATGCATGTTTGTTTTGTAAGATTATGATGTTCACTGAACACTTATAGTTTATGTATGTTCATGTATGAATGATATACTTCAATAAATTGTTAAAAACAAAACAAAACAAAACAAAACAAAAAATCCTCCCAACTAAGAAGAGCCTAGGACCAGACTGCTTCACAGGTGAATTCTACCAAATATTCCGGAAAGAACTAACACCAATCCTGCTTAAACTCTTTCAAAATATAGAAGTAGAAGGAACATTGCCTAATTCATTCTATGATACCAACATTATCCTAATACCAAAGCCAAACAAAGATGCCACAAGAAAGGAAAATTACAGACCAATCTCTCTAATGAACCTAGATGCTAAAATCCTCAAGAAAATACTTGCTAATCATATTCAACAACACATCAAATGAATTATACATCATGATCAAGTGGGTTTCATCCCTGGTATGCAAGGATGGTTCAACATAAGAAAATCAAACAATGTTATATACCACATAAACAGATCAAAAGAAAAAAATCACATGATCATCTCTATAGATGCAGAAAAAGCATTCGACAAAATACAGCACCTTTTCCCGATAAAAGCACCACAAAAGATTGGGCTAGAAGGAAACTTCCTCAACATGATAAAGAGTATATATGAAAAACCCACAACAGCAGGAATCCGTCCTGCAAAATCTTGCAGGGATCTGTCCAGCAGAGCCTGCGACGGCGCAAAGAATTACTCTGAATACAGTGGTTGAGAGAGGTGAGGGGAAGAATAGCTAAAGGAGCTCTTCTCTATCTGTGGTATTGGGTTGAATGGGTGATTTTTCCAGCTTAAGGTACAGCTTCACGTTCTTTGCTGGCAGCCACCAGGGGCCTGTTGGAGTAAGCACACAAGCATACCCTCTCCCCCATGTTATGAGGTTACAGGGTCCTTTCTAAGATCCATCTCCTAATATTTTTTTGTACAGGATTTTAGCTTGTATTTGATGACTCTCCTGAAGAGGGGAGAAATGTTTCTCAGCTGCTGAGAAGCTGTTTTTATTACAATTTAAAAAATTTAAAGTATATAGTGCTAGGGCTATTGTATTTCTATGGGAGGTATCCATATACAACTAACATCATATACAACAGTGAAATCCTAAAAGCTTTCCCTCTGAGATTGGGAACAAGTTAAGGAGGCCCACTATCACCACTCCTATTTAACATTGTCTTAGAAGTACTTGCTTGAGCACTTAGGCAAGAAAAAGACATAAAAGGCATCCAAATTGGAGAAGAAGAAGTAAAAATTTCACTACTAGTAGGCAACATGATCCTATACATAGAAAGCCCTGAGAAATCTACAACAAAGCTTCTAGAGCTTATAAATGAGTTCAGTAAAGCCGTGGGTTATAAGATCAGTGTGCAAAAATTGGTAGCATTTCTGTACACCAATAATGAGCAATCTGAGGAGGAAATCAAGGAAAAAAAAACCTATTTACAATAGCAACTAATAGAATCAAATACCTAGGAATAAATTTAACTAAAGATGTAAATGACCAATATGCAGAAAACTACACAACACTGTTAAAGGAAATCAAAGAAGACTTAAATATAATAAATGGAAGAATATTCCCTCTTCATGGATAGGAAGACTAAACATCATTAAGATGTCTTTTCTACCCAAACTGATCTACAGATTTAACACAATCTTAATAAAAATCACCACAGCATTTTTTACTGAATTGGAAAAAATAACTATGAAATTTATTTGGAAGGGCAAGAAGCCCCAATTAGCCAAAGACGTATTGAAAAAGAAAAATGAAATCAGAGGAATCATACTACCTGACTTTAAAACATACTACAAAGCTACAGTGGTCAAAACTGTATGGTATTGGAACAAGGACAGACATACTGACCAATGGAACTGAATTGAGAGTTCTGATATAGATCCTCACATATATGGTCATCTGATATTTGACAAGGCCACCAAGCCCACTCACCTGGGAGAGAATGGCCTCTTCAACAAATGGTGCCTGGAGAACTGTATACCCATATCCAAAAGAATGAGAGAGGAACACCATAAAAAATTTGACATTCAAAAACAAGGGAGAATTCAAAACATTCACAGATAAACAGAAATTAAGAGAGTTTGTCAATAAGAAACCTGCCCTTCAAGAAATATTAAAGGGAGTTCTGCAGGTTGAAAGGAAAAAAACAGGAGAGTTGGAGGAGAATATACAAAGGAATATTTTAGCAAGAATAACTTAAAAGAGAAAGAGAAAAATAAAAACAAAATGTGACACATATAAACCTAAAGAAAATATGGCTAATGTAAGCACTGCCTTGACAGTAATAACGTTGAATGTTAATGGAGTAAACTCTCCAAACAAGAGACACAGATTTGCAGAATGAGTAAGGAAATATGACCCATCTATATGCTGTCTACAAGAAACTCACCTTAGACCCAGGGATGGAAGGAGGTTGCAAGTGAATGGTTGGAGAACGATTTTACAGGCAAACAATAACCAAAAAAGTGCGTAAGTAGCTATGCTAATATCAGACAAAATAGACTTTAAATACAAAACTATTGTAAGAGACAAATAAGGACACTATATATTAATAAAAGGGTTAATCTATCAAGAAGAAAGAACAATCATAAACATTTATGCACCTAATCAGGGTGCCCCAAAGTACATGAGGCAAACATGGAAAACTAAGTGGAGAAATAGATGCCGCTAAAAATATAGTGGGGGAGTTTAATACACCATCATTAACATTAGACAGGATATCACAAAGAAGGGTTAATAAAGAAACAGAGACCTTGAATACTATGTTAGAAAATGTAGACCTAATAGACATATACAGAATATTACACCCAAATTCAGTAGGATATACATTCTTCTTGAGCATGCATGGATCATTCTCCAAGATAGACCACATGCTAGGTCATAGAACAACCCCAACAAATTAAGAAAGATTGAAATTATACAAAATAATTTCTCTGACCACAATAGAATGAAGCTGGAAATCAATAAGGGCAGAGAACCAGAATAGGCACAAAGATAAGGAAGATAAACAACACACTCTTAGCCAATCAGTGGGTCAAGGAGGAAATTGCAAAAGAAATCAGTAACTACCTTGAAACGAATGAAACCCTTAGCTAGACTATCAAAGAAAAAAGAGAGAAGATGCCAATACATAAAATAAAAAATAAGGGGGAAGCAGATGTGGCTCAGGTGACTGGGTTCCTGCCTACCACATGGGAGGTAGCTGGTTTGGATCCTGGTGACTCCTAAAGAAGATGGTGAGCTGGCACAACAGGCAGGTGCAGCAAGCTGACACAACAAGAGACACAAGAAGAAGAAACATAATGAGAGACACAACAAAGCAGGGAGCAGATGTTCCCAGTGCCTCCTAAAGAAGACAGCAAGCTGAAGAGACAGGCAGGCATGGTGAGCTGATGCAACAAGATGATGCAACAAGAGATGTGGGGAGAAAAAAACATAATGAGAGACACAATAAGGCAGGGAGCAGAAGTGTTCCAAGTGATTAGGCACATCCCTCCCACATCAGAGGTCAAGGGTTTGGCTTCTGATGCCTCCTAAAGAAACAAGGAAGACTAACAGATACAGCAAGTGAAAAACAACAAGGAGGTGATGAGAAATAAATAAATAAAATAAATCTTAAAAAAAAAAGGGAGAAGTTATCATCACAGATCCCACAGAAATAGAGTATCGTAAGAATATACTTTGAAAAATTGTATGCCAACAAGATGGATAACTTAAGTGAAATGGGCAAATTTCTAGAAACACATAAGCAGCCTACATTGACAAACAGAAAAATTGATGAGATCAACAGACCAATCACAATTAACAAGACTGGATTAGTCATAAAAAACCTCCCAACTAAGAAGAGCCCAGGACCAGATAGCTTCACAGGAGAATTCTTCCAATTATTCCAGAAAAAACTAACACCAATCTTGCTTAAACTCTTCCAAAAATTAGAAATGGAAGGAACATTACCTAACTCATTCTATGATGCCAACTTCACCCAAATACCAAAGCTACATAAAGGTGCCACAAGAAAAGAAAACTATAGACCAATCTCGCTAATGAACCTGGATGCTAACATCCTCAAGAAAATACTTGCTAATCGTATTCAACAACATATCAAATGAATTATACACGATGGCCAAGTGGGTTTCATCCCTGGCATGCAAGGATGGATCAACATAAGAAAATAAATCAATGTAATACAACACATTAACAGATTGAAAGGAAAAAAAAAATCACATGATCATCTCTACTGATGCAGAAAAAGTATTGGACAAAATACAACATCTTTTCTTGATAAAAACACTTCAAAAGATAGAAGTAGAAGGAAACTTCCTCAACATGATAGAGGGTGTATATGAAAAACGCAGAGCTAGCATTATATTCAATGGTGAAATGCTGAAGGCTTTCCCTCTACTATCTGGAACAAGAGAAGGATGCTAACTGTCACCATTCTTATTTAACATTGTGTTAAAAGTACCTGCTCAAGCACTTAGGCAAGAAAAAATATAAAAGGCATCCAAATTGGAAAGGAAGAAGTAAAAATTTCACTATTTGCAGATTACATGATCCCATACATAGAAAGCCTTGAGAAATCTACTACAAAGCTTCTAGAGCTGATAAATGAGTTCAATAAAATGGCAAGATATAAGATCAACATGCAAAAATCGGTAGCATGTCTGTACACCACTAATGAACAATCTGAGGAGTAAATCAAGAAAAAAAATCTATTTACAATAGCAACTAAAAGAATAAAATACTTAGGAATAAACGTAACTAAAGAGGTAAAGGACTTGTATACAAAAATTGCACAACATTGTTAAAGGAAATAAAAAAAGACCTAAACAAATGGAAGAATATTCCATGTTCATGGATTGGAAGACTAAACATCATTAAGATGTCTATCCTACCCAAATTGATTTACAGATTTAATTCAATCCCAATAAAAATTACAGCAGCAGTCTTTCTACTGAATTGGAAAAGCTAATTATGAAATTTATTTGGAAGAGCAAGGGGCCCCGAATAGCCAAAAACATATTGAAAAAGAAAAATGAAATTCTAGGAATCATGCTAACTGACTTTAAAGCATACTACAAAGCTACAGCGGGCAAAATTGCATGGTATTGGCACCAGGATAGACATACTGACCAATGGAACCTCATTGAGAGTTCTGATATAGCTCTTTGTATGTATGGTCAACTGATATTTGACAAGGCCACCAAGCCTGCTGAACTGGGACAGAATGGCCTCTTCAACAAATAATGCTTGGAGAACTGGATATCCATATCCAAAAGAATGAGAGAGGATAACCATCATGTCGTATACAAAAACTAACTCAAGATGGATCAAAGACCTAAATATAAGAGGCAAGACCATAAAGCTCCTAAATGATAATATAGGGAAGCATCTACAATATCTTGTAGCAGGAAATGGTATCATAAACTTTATACCCAAAGCACAAACAATGAAAGATAAAATAGATTAATGGGATCTCCTCAAAATTAAAAATGTTTGTGCTTTAAAGGAGGTTGTCAAGAAAGGGAAAAGTCAGCTTACTCAGTGGGAGAAAATATTTGGGGTTACCAAATTTATCCAATAAGAGCCTAACATCCAGTATATATAAAGAAATCCTACATCTCAAAAATTTAAAAAGAGGGCAAGAGATTTGAATAGACCCTTCTCCAAAGAAGAAACATAAATGGCTAAAAAGCACATGAAAAGATGCTCAGCCTCACTAGCTATTAGGGAAATGCAAATCAAAACTACAATGAGATATCATTTTATACCTATTAGACTGGCGGCTATTAAAAAAACATCAAACCAGAAGTGTTAGAGAGGATGTGGAGGAATGGGAACACTCATCCACTGCTGGTGGGAATGTAGAATTGTGCATCCATTGTGGAGGACAGTTTGGCAGTTCCTCAGGAAGCTAACTATAGAACTGCCATATGATCCAGCAATCCCACTTCTGGGTATATGCCCAGAAGAACTGAAAGCTGAGACATGAGCAGATATTTGCGCACCAATGTTCATATCAGCATTATTCACTATTGCCAAAAGTTGGAAGCAACCCAAGTGTCCATGAACAGATGAATGAACAAACTATTTGTGGTATGTCATACAATGGAATATTACTCAAGTGTAAGAAGGAATGAAGTATTGACACACATGACAACATGTATCAATCTTGAAAACTTTATGTTGAGTGAAGTAAGCCAGTCACTTAAAGACAAATATTACATGACCTCACTGATATGAATTAAGCAAATTGAGCAGACTCACAGAGCTTGAGTCTGGAAGATAGGTTATCAGGAGACAGAAAAGGGGACTTCTGGGAAGATGGCGGACTAGTAAGACACGGGAATCTCTTCTCCAGAAAAATAGCTAGAGAACAGGCTAAAACAGCCCCGAAATAGATCTTCTATGGTTTAGGACAGCAGGTGAAGGCTGCACACCACCCAGAGGAGAGAGGGACAAAAAAGGGAAATCGCAAAGATAGAACCAGAACCGTGAGTTGGAACCAGCTGTGGCTGCTGCTGCCGGCACCCTCCCCCACACTCTTTAGAATTCTCGGGCCTCTGGGTCTGCAACTACAGACAAAGGGGGCTCCTGGATTCTACCATTCACAGAAAGGGGAGAGAGAGGGACACAGCCTTAGGCTGACTCAGGTTCTGACCCACAAATTTGGGCTGTGGAGCCCCATGGACCTTTCCACATGGTAGTTTGCCCTGGGAGCCTAGGAAGGACTGGAGAAATCCGATCCTTGCAACCTCCCTCTCTTCCAGCCTGGACTAATTGTTGAGGACTCCACAGGAGATGGGAGAGAGAGCCTGGGGCTGACCCTGCTTTTGACTCACAGGTTCGGTCTGCCCTGTCCCAAGAGCCCTTCCAGGCTGGGTGGGGCTGCACCATTGTTTGCCTTGGAGTCTGCAAGGGGCTAAAGATATACAAACCTCCCAATCTCCCCCGCTACTAACAGGGACTGATTGTTGAGGATTCAGAGGGGAGAGGAAATATTTCCTATTTGGGAAAAGGGAGGGGGCTACCAGAGAAGACTGGAGAACTGTCTCATAAAGTTTGAATTACAAGTCTCTTAGCCCCCAGACAGGAAGCTCTACGACATTGATCTGGTCTGTGTCACAACAAATACACACTGACCAGGCATTGAATTGAGAGCTGCCAACGAGCGCCATCTCCTGGCAGACCAAGGAAGTGCACATAAGAAAACTAAATAGGAGAGGCTTTTCCTGGCCTCTATAGCGTCCCTGCCCAAGGCCCTAGGAAACGACTCTACAACCAATTACTGGGTCCAGTGCCCAGTTTTGAGCAAACAGCAGGACAATCCTAACAATCAAAGTTGAGCCAAAAATCAAAGAGCTGTGGTAACTCACAGCCTCCTGTCACTAAAACCCCATAAAAGAGAAAGAGATAGAGCATCTAAGTAAAATACAGTAAAAACCAGATGCCTAAACACCAGCAAAAAATTACAAGCCATACTAAGAAAATAGAAGGCATGGCTCAAGAAAAGGAATACATCAAAGTCCCAGAAGAGATGCAGAATTTGAGAGAACTAATCAGTGAGATGAGCACAAATTTCCAAAATCAAATTAATGAGATGAAAGACAATATAGTTAAAGAGATAAATTGACATCAAGAAGACATTGAGCGAACGCAAAGAAGAATTTGAAATCCTGAACAGAAAAGTAACGGAGTTCATGGGAATGAAAGACACAATAGGTGAAGTCAAAAGCACATTTGAGGCATACAACAGCAGACTCGAAATGATAGGAGAAAGAATAAGTGATACCGAAGACAGAGCAGCTAAAATTGAAGAGAGAAAAGAACAGAGAGAGAAAAGAATGGAAAAAATTGAGCAGGGCTCAGAGAGTTGAATGACAACACAAAACACAACAACATACGTGTCATGGGAGTTCCAGAAGGGGAAGAGAAAGGAAAAGGGGCAGAAAGAGTATCTGAGGAAATAATTGTTGAAAATTTCCCAACTCTCACAAAAGAAATGAACTTACATGTCCAAGAAGCACTCTGTACCCCAATGAGAATAAATCCAAATAGACCTACGCCAAGACACATACTATTCAGAATGTCAAATGTAAAAGATAAAGAGGAAATTCTCAGAGCAGCAAGAGAGAAGCAAACAATCACGTACAAAGGATGTCCAGTAAGGCTTAGTGCAGATTTCTCTTCAGAAACCATGGAGGTGAGAAGACAGTGGTATGATACAATTAGGAAACTGAAAGAGAAAAACTGCCAGCCCAGAATTCTTTATCCAGCAGAACTGTCCTTCAAATATGAAGGTGAGTATAAAGTATTCACAAACAAACAGAAACTAAGAGAGTTTGCAAAAAAGAATCCACTTTTGCAGGAAATATTAAAGGAAGCCTTAGAACCTGAGAGAAAAAGACAGGAGAGAGAGGCTTGGAGGAGAGTATAGAAGAAAGAAAAGCAGAAAGGATAACCAAAAGAGTAAAAAGAGAGACAAAAACAAGATGACATATGAAAACCAAAGAATACAATGGAGGAAATAAATAGTGCATTTTCAGTAATATCATTGAATGTGAATGGATTAAATTCCCCAATCAAAAGATATAGGCTGACAGAATGGATAAAAAAACATGAGCCATCCATATGCTACTTACAAGAAACTCACCTCAGACCCAGGGATACAAGCCGGCTGAAAGTAAAAGGTTGGCAAAAGATACTCCACGTGAATAGTAAACAGAAAAGAGCAGGGGTAGCTATACTAATATCAGACAAAACAGACTTTAAATGCAAAAAAGTGATAAGAGATACAGAAGGCCATTATATATTAATAAAAGGGACAATCCTCCAGGAAAATATAACAGTCATAAATATCTAACCAGGGTGCCCCAAAATATATGAGCCAAACTCTGGCAAAACTGAAGGGAGAAACCGACATTTCTACAATAATCATCGGAGACTTCAACACCCCTCTCACATCATTAGAATGAACAACTAGACAGAAGATCAACAAGGAAACAGAGAACTTGAACAATATGATAAACAAGTTAGACCTAACAGACATTGTTGCAGTTGGGCAGTTTGATGTAATTATGAATTCCAAAAATATAATTGGATCATGCTTATAAACTGATCTGTTAATCTGAGCGTGATTAAGTTATGATTAGGGCATTGACTGGGCCACGTCAGTAGGGCATTGAGCCCCACCCTTGGTGAGTGGGAAATCAAATATAAAAGGCATGGCAAGAACAGAGTTGAAGCAGTTTTTGAGAAGCAGTTTTGATGTTGGGAAGAAGGCCCCAGGAGAAGAGAAGTGAGCCATTTACCTGATCGTCTACAGCTGACCCTGTGGAGGAAACAGGAGCTAAGCCCAGAGAGAAATGCAGCCCTGGGAAGGGAGAAACCCAAGAAGCCTGAACCCTGGCAAACGTCGGCAGCTGTCTTGCTCTAACATGTGGCAATGGATTGTGGTGAGAGAAGAAATTTAATGCTTTATGGCCTGGTATCTGTGGACTTCTACCCCAAATAAATACCCTTTATAAAGACCAACCCATTTTTGGTATTTCACATTAGCACCCCTTTGGCTGACTAATACAGAATTTGGTACCGAGGAGTGGGGAAGTGCCTTTGTAATTACCAAAATGTTGGAATGGTTTTATAAATGGGTAAGGGGTATTTTTTGGAGGAATTGTGAAATGCTTGATGGAAAAGGCCTAGATCACTTTGAAGAAACTGTTGATAGTAATATGGACACTAAAGAGACTTCCTATGATGCCTTAGAAGTAAATGATGAAACTATTATTGGAAACTGGAGGAGAGGCGATCCATGTTTTAAAGTTGCAGAGAACTTAGCAAGACTAACTCCTGGTGTTATATGGAAGACAGAATTTGAAAATGGCGAACCAGAACATTTAGCTGAAGAACTTTCCAAAGTAAACCCGGAGAATGTGGCTTGGCTTCTCCTAGCAGCTTATAGCAAAATACTCGACGAGTGAAATACACTAAGGACTGAACTTTTGGGCACAAAGAAAACAGAAAGTGATTCCGGAACTTCCAAGTTTCTAGAAATCAAATTCCCAGATGAAAATGCCCTATTTGAAGACTTTACGAAACTTGTAACTTGTAACTCCGAATTGAAGATGCAGTTATCTTGGAAAGACTTGTGGAAAGTCTTACTGTCTGATGGGTTGGAACCCTGCTTCCTGCATGCTAAACCAACAAAGTTTTTGAGAGAGCTGTATGAACAAAACCACTGTCAGCTTGGACAAAAGAGGACATGGAAAGGAGAGATTGAAGGAGAAACAGCTTTAAGAAGAAAACCGTGGAAGCAGAGATCTGGGATTAAGACATCTCCTTGGGCCAAGAGAGGAGCCCCACCCATATGTACAGAGAGGGTGAGTTTTCCCCAGCAGTTGAAGAGGGTAGATGTCCCCACCGGATGTTCTGGGATAGTTTTGCCACCCCAGGGTGAAGGGAGGGTGGAGCACATTCCTCAAAGACTAGGGCAGTTAAGGTCAACACCTCATAGGTCTGAGAGGGTGTGCCTGTCCCCCATGGATTAGAGAAAGCCAGGTGGTCAATCCATTGGTCTGAGAGGGTTGAACCTGTATGTCAAAAGTTAGGGAAGGCCAGGTGGTCAACTCGTTGCTCTGAGAGGGTTGAACCTGTATGCCAAAGGTTAGGGGGGATGTTGTCTTCACCTCACTGTACTAGGGGGGCTAAGATTCTAACGCAAAGATTGGGTAAGGTGTGGCAATCACCCCAACACTCTTGGAGGGTGAGGTTTGGAGCTTGGATGACACCCAGATGCTTGATGAGGGTGGAACCAAGAAAGTGGCCGTTGGGCAAGCCTGTGGAAAGGGTGGGTCCCAATGTGGCCCCAAGGAGAAGAAACCATCATCTTAAGAATGACTCTCAGACTTTGAAATCGATTGGAGGATGCCCTGCAGGTTTACTGAACTGTAGAGGATCCATGGCTCATGTTTAACATCCCAGTTTCTCCTTATGATACTGAAAATGTTTATCCTTTGTCTTTCCATTTGTGTATTGGAAGCAGTTCAATGGTTTTGTAAGTTTCAGAGGTCTATAGCAGGCAGGACTTTGCCCTAAGACAAACTGTATTTCTTTAAACTGCCTATGATATGATTTTGTAATTGAATTGTTATTGATTTAAGGTTTTTTGAATGTTGTAATGTAGTTTTGGAATTCAAAGGGTGGAGTGCTGCAGTTGGGCAGTTTGATGTAATTATGAATTCCAAAAATATAATTGGATCATGCTTGTAAACTGATCTGTTAATCTGGGCATGATTAAGTTATGATTAGGGCATTGACTGGGCCACGTCAGTAGGGCATTGAGCCCCACCCCTTGGTGGGTGGGGAATCAAATATAAAAGGCATGGCAAGAACAGAGTTGAAGCAGTTTTTGAGAAGCAGTTTTGATGTTGGGAAGAAGGCCCCAGGAGAAGAGAAGTGAGCCGTTTACCTGATCGTCTACAGCTGACCCTGTGGAGGAAATAAGAGCTAAGCCCAGAGAGAAATGCAGCCCCGGGAAGAGAGAAACCCAAGAAGCCTAAACCCTGGCAAATGTCGGCAGCTGTCATGTGGCAATGGATTGTGGTGAGAGAAGAAACTTAATGCTTTATGGCCTGGTATCTGTGGACTTCTACCCCAAATAAATACCCTTTATAAAGACCAACCCATTTTTGGTATTTTACATTAGCACCCCTTTGGCTGACTAATACAGACATACAGAACACTGCATCCAAACTCAGCGGGTTATACATTCTTCTTAAGTGCCCATGGATCTTTCTCCAGGATAGACCACATGTTAGGTCACAATGAAACTCTCAATAAATATAAAAAGATTGAAATGATACAAAGCACCTTCTCAGATCATACTGGAATAAAACTAGAAATCAATAACAGACAGGAAAACAGTAAATTTGCAAATGTGTGGAGACTGAACAACACACTCCTAAATATTCGGTGGGTCAAAGAAGAAATTGCAAGTGAAATCAATAAATATATTGAGACAAATGAAAATGAAAACACAACATATCAAAATTATGGGATACAGCAAAGGCAGTCTTGAGAGGGAAATTTATAGCCCTAAATGCCTATATTAAAAAGCAAGAAAGAACTAAACTCAAAGATTTAACTGAACAACTAGAGAAACTAGAAAAAGAACAGCAAACCAATCCCAAAGCAAGCAGAAGGAAAGAAATAATAAAGATTAGAGCAGAAATAAATGAAAATGAGAACACAAAAACAATAGAGAAAATCAACAAAACCAAAAGCTGGTTCTTTGAGAAGATCAATAAAATTGACTACCCCCTCGCTAGACTAACAAAGAAAAAAAGAGAGAAGATGCAAATAAATACAATCAGAAATGAAAGGGGGGAAATTACAAATGACCTCACAGAAATAAAAAGAATCATAAGAGGATATTATGAGAAACTATATGCCAACAAACTAGACAATCTAGATGAAATGGACATATTTCTAGAAACATATAACCAACCTACACTGACGCTACAAGAAATACAAGAACTTAACAAACCAATCAAAATTAAGGAGATTGAATCCATCATCAAAAATCTCCCAGCAAAGAAAAGTCCAGGCCCAGATGGCTTCACAGGTGAATTCTACCAAGCATTTCAAAAAGAATTAATACCATACCTGTTTAAACTCTTCCAAAAAATTGAAGAGGAGGGAAAATTACCCAACACATTTTATGAAGCCAACATCACCCTAATACCAAAGCCAGATAAAGGGTGAGTTTTAGAAAAAAAAAAAAAAAAAAAAAGCCAGACAAAGGTTCCACAAGGAAGAAAATTACAGACCAATCTCTCATGAACACAGATGCAAAAATTCTCAACAAAATACTTGCAAATAGAATCCAACAGCATATCAAAAGACTTATACATCACGACCAGGTGGGATTTATTCCTGGCATGCAAGGCTGGTTCAACATAAGAAAATCAATCAATGTAATACACCACATTAACAAATTCAAGGAAAAAAAACACATGATCATCTCAATAGATGCAGAAAAGGCATTCGACAAAATCCAACATCCTTTTTTGATAAAAATACTTCAAAAGATAGGAATAAAAGGAAAATTCCTCAATATGATAAAAGGCATATATGAAAAAAGGCATATATGAAAAACCCACAGCCAACATCATACTCAATGGGGAAAGGTTGAAAGCTTTCCCTCTAAGATTGGGAACAAGACAAGGATGCCCACTCTCACCATTGTAATTCAACATTGTACTAGAAGTTCTAACTAGGGCAATTAGACAAGGCAAAAAAATTAAAGGTGTCCAAATAGGAAAAAAGGAAGTAAAATTCTCACTGTTTGCAGATGACATGATCCTGTACTAGAAAATCCTGAACTATCCATGACAAAGCTACTTGAACTAATAAATGAGTTCAGCAAAGTGGCAGGATACAAGATCAACACGCAAAACTCAGTAATGTTTTTGTACACTAGTACTGAACAACCTGAGGAGGAAATCAGGAGGAAAATTCCATTTTCATTAGCAACAAAAAGACTCAAATACCTAGGAGTTAATTTAACCAAAGAAGTACAGGACCTATACGCATAAAACTACAAAACAATGCTAAAAGAAATGAAAAAAGACCTAAACAAATGGAAAGACATTCCGTGTTCATGGACTGGAAGAATAAATATCATGAAGATGTCAATCTTGCCCAAACTGATTTATGAATTCAATGCCATACCAATCAAAATCCCAACAGCTTACTTTACAGAATTAGAGAAGGCAATTACCAAATTCATCTGGAAGGGTAAGTGCACCCGAATAGCCAAAAGCATTCTAAAAAAGAAGAGCAATGTGGGAGGAATTTCACTGCCTGACCTTGAAACATATTACAAAGCTACAGTGGTCAAAACAGCATGGTACTGGCATAAAGATAGACACATTGATCAGTGGAATAGAATTGAGAACCCAGAAATATACCCTCACCTATACAGTCAACTGGTTTTTGACAAATCTACCAAGCCCACGCTGATGGGAAAAAACAGTCTCTTCAACAAATGGTGTTGGGAGAACTGGATATCTATAATCAAAAGAATGAAAGAGGACCCCTATCTCTCTCCCTATACAAGAATCATCTCAAAATGGATCAAAGATCTAAACATAAAAGCCAGGACCATAAAACTACTAGAAGAAAATGTAGGGAAACATCTTCAAGACCTTGTAGTAAGTGGTGGTTTCTTGGACCGTACACCCAAAGCACATATAACAAAAGAAAAAGTAGATAAATGGGACCTCCTCAAAATTAAACACTTTTGCACCTCATAGGACTTTGTCAGAAGGGTGAAAAGGCAGCCAACTTAATGGGAAAATATTTGGAAATCACATATCTGATAAGGGTTTAATATCCAGGATATATAAAGAGATGTTACAACTCAACAATAAAAAGACAAATGACCCAATTGAAAAATGGGTGAAAGACTTGAATAGACATTTCTCTGAAGAAGAAATACAAATGGCAAAATAAAAAAACAAAACAAAAAAAAACACATGAAGAAATGCTCAACATCACTCATGATTAGGGAAATGCAAATCAAAACTACAATGAGATATCATTTCACACCTGTCAGAATGGCCACTATTAAAAAGACAGAGAACTACAAGTGTTGGAGAGAATGTGGAAAGATAGGAACACTTCTTCACTTTTGGTGGGAATGCAGAATGGTACAACACTATGGAGGGCTGTTTGGCAGTTCCTAAAGAAGCTGAATATAGACTTGCCATGTGACCCTGCAATACCACTACTGGGTATATACCCAGAAGAACTGAGAGCAGTGACACAGACATCTGCACACCGATGTTCATAGCAGCATTATTCACTATTGCCAAAAGTTGGAAACAACCCAGGTGTCCATCAACAGAGGAATGGATAAACAAACTGTGGTCTATCCACATGATGGAATATTATGCAGCTGTAAGAAGAAATGAAGTCGTAAAGCACATGGCAACATGGATGAACCTGGAGGACATTATGTTGAGTGAAGCAAGCAGACACAAAAGGACAAATACTGTATGAATGCATTACTATGAACCAAATATATTGTGTAACATATTGTTTGATTCAAAAAAAATTTTTTTATGTATCCATTACATTTGAGAAATGTATATATTTATTCATCTCTGTTTACTTTTTAGTTCTTAATTGTTTATATTTTCAATTATTAAATGTACAAAATAAAGTTTAAAAAAAAGGAGACAGAAAGGGAGTAAAGGGTGGTGAGCCAATGCTCAATATGGGCAAAATCTATGATAAGGTGGAAGGGGGTGGTTGAGCAGTGGATGGGGTGATAGTGGTACAGTGGTTGGGTTCAATGGTGCTAGAATGTAAGGGGGAATAGGGTCAGGCAGTTGGGTTGGACTATCCAAGGAACTGGTGGGGGAGGGCTGGAGGAAGGAACAGGTGAATCTGCTGATTTGTAGGTCTGTGGTTAAAACTACAATGGTGGGAATGTTCTTTCAGTAAATATGGCAGGAGACGGTTACTGGTGCAGGGCGTTGGGGGTGGGGAGATATGTGGGATAGGGCACACTTGGGCATGCTTCTATGGAATATGAAAGTGTTCATCTTGTCGTAGTCTGTTATTTCAGGGGATGGAGACCCACACAATAAACAAGAAAATATTAAATTTCCATCCCAGGGAGTCCTGCTATGTTCTCAATTAGAGGGGCAAGTATCTCTCAAGAACGTAGGCAGTGCCCAATAAAAGAAAACAGACCAATATGTTAAGCCCTCAATATTATTGCATGTAACTATGAACCTTATTCTTCAAAAATAGAACTTTAGTAGTTACCATAGGTTCGAGGGGAGGGGGAGGGAAGAATAGATTAGGGCATGTTTAGGGCGTTGGAACTGTTCTGCATGATCTTGCAGTGGCAGATACAGGCCATTTTAAAATTTGTCAAAACATGTAAAACTGTACAGTGCAAAATGTAAAACATAATGTAAACCATTGACCATGGTTAGTAAAGCCATGTTTCAGTATTTGTACATTAATTGTAACAAACGTACCATACACATTTTAAATGTTATTAATAGGGGAGAGAGCGAGAGGGGGAGGGGGTTGGGTATATGGGAATCCCTTATATTTTCTATGTGACTTTTTTGTAACCTAAGGCTTCTTTGAAGATAAAGTGAAAAAAATAATAAGACACTGGGGGAATATGGGGAAGAAATTGTCACTGTACTTAAAAGATAACAGATCTTACTAATGATGAAAGACATGATAAAATTATTTCATTTTATTTTTTATTTTTTATATTTTTGTATTTTATTTGTTATTTTATTATTATCATTATTTTATTATTTTTTATTTGTTTAGTTTTTTGCTTTGTTTTGGGGGAGGTTTTGGATCACAGAAGTGTCAGAACTGTGACAGGGGAGGATCACTGGTGTAAGGTGTCAGTGATGGGAGGATATATGGGGAGGGATGCATTTGTCTATGGCATATGAATATGTTCAAGAGGTCATGGGGCATTGTCTTGGTGGGTGGAGACCCACACAATAACTGAAAAAATATGGAATTCCCATCCTGGGAAGTCCTGATATATTCTCTAATAGAGTAGCAGGAATCCCCTGAGTACATGGGCATTGCCTAGCAAAGGAGGACAGAACATTATGCCAGGATCTTGATATTGATGATTGTACTTATAAACCTTGTTCTTGTGAAATTGAAACTGAACCTAGTATTATATATTGCCTAAGAGTTACCTCCTGAAAGCCTACTTGTTGCTCAAATGTGGCCTCTCTCTAAGCCAAACTCAGCATATCAATTCACTAGCTTTCCCCCGGCATGGGATATGACTCCCAGGGATAAGCCTCCCTAGAACCGAGGGATTATTACCAAGTGCCAACTAGCAATGTATTTGAAAAAAGAACTTGATCAGAGGGGGGAAATATTAAATACAAAGGTGTTTTTATGGCTAAATTCTGAGATTTCAAAGTGAGTCAGGAGGTCATTCCAGAGATTACACTTATGCACATCTCAGGAGGATCTCATTGACTGCCACAGTAAACAGTGACTCAAGCAGTGGTGCTCCTGAGGGCTCTAGAGACATCTAGACAATACAGGCAGGGCAGACAATCTCAGAAATTTGGCATCCTGTCAGAGGGCCTTACCTTGGAATATATGTTCCCCAATGTCACAGAGTTAGACTCATTTATAATTTCCTTACACTTGGTTCTTTTGCCCCTTTTATTTGAACCTATGCTTAGCACTATACTTGTTAAATATATGTCCCAGAGACTTAAATCTTAAGTCTGTTCATATGCTGGTTGAGCCCTGAATCTCAGCAGAGTTGCAGCCAACACCTACTCTGCAGTTCATTGGACTCGCCCAGGACAAAAAACAACATGATGATGATGGACAATTCCCACCCCCAAAAACAGAGAGTACCTACAACTGTAAGCAAGACAGTTCCATCCATCTGCCCCATGGGATCTAAGCCCCCTTCAATCAGAAAAAGAGTGGATATCATCATCCTAAAATCCTCAAGATTGAGGAATGACAAACATAAGGAATGAATGCAACTATGGATTAAAGTAGACTTATTATTCTAGCAATGGAAGAACTTGTAACATTGATATAAAGGCAGTGGCCACCAGAGGTTCTGAGGGAAGGGAGAGGGAAGAATAGATGTAACATAGGGCATTTTGGAGACATTGGAATTGTCCTGCATGACACTGCAATGACAGATACAGGCCATTATACATTTTGTCAAAACTATAAAACTGCGTGGTGCAAAGTGTAAACCATTATGGAAACTATAGACCATGGTTAGTAGCAATGCTTCAATATGTGTTCATCAATTGTAACAAATGTACCACACTAATGAAAGATGTTTTTAACGGGGAAAGTGTGGGTTGAGGAGGGGTTGGGGTATATTGGAATCCCCTATATTTTTGAAGTAACATTTATATAATCTAAAGCTTCTTTAAAAATAAAAAAATAAAAATTAAATAAGTACACTGTTCAATAAGAGTACAAAAGAAACATAGAAACAGAAAATGAGGGCCAATCCAAAGGAAGGGATAAAAATCCAGAAAAGACCAAAGAAGAAGTCCAGAATGTGGACATACCAAAGATTTTTTTAAAATTATCTTAAAAATGCTTGAAGAGATTAAGGAAAATACAGAAGAAGAACTAGAGAATATTGAGAACCCAATTAACGAGCAATATGAGATACTTAGGAAAGAGAAAGAAATTTGAAAAAGGAACCAAATAGGACTCCTAGAGTTGAAGACCGCAATAACTGAAATGAAAAATCCCAGGAAGGTGTCAAAAGCAAATTGGAGCTGGCACATGAAAAAAATCATTGACCTCAAAGACAAGACAATTGAAATGAGTTAGGCTGAGGAGAAGAAAGAAAAAAGAATTGTAAAAAGTGAAAGTAGCCTAAGACACCGCTAGGACACCATCAAACAAATTGTGGGAGTCCCACAAGGAGAAGATAGAGAGAAAGGGGCAGAAGGAATATTCAGAGAAATAATGACAAAGAACTTCCCAAACTAAGGAAAAGACTTGAATATGCACACCAAAGAAGCCCAGAGAAGACCAAACAGGATAAACATGAAGAAAAATACATCTTATCATATATTGATCACACTTTTGAATGCAAAGGACAAGGAGAGAGTTCTGAAAGCTATAAGAGAAAAACAATGTGCTATGTACAAGGGAGCCCCAATTGGATTGAGTGCTGATTTCTCATCAGAAACCATGGAGGCAAGAAGGCATTGGGTTGAAATATTAAAGTGCTGAATGAAAGAGTTTTATAACCAGTGACAATTTCTTTCAAAAATGAGGGAGAGATTAAGACATTCCCAGATATACAAAAACTGAGGGAGATCCTCACTAGACCTGTCCTACATGCAATGCTAAAGAAAGTTCTTCAGACTGAAAGGAAAGGACACCAGACAGTGGTTCATAACATCATAAAAAAATAAAAACATGTAGTAAAGGTAACTATTTGGATAATTATATATGCTTGTATTAGTATTGTATTGTTTGGTATGTAACTCCACTTCTTACTTCCTACAGGTGTAAAAATGCAAATACATAAACACTAATGCTAAATCTATGGTTTGGGACATACAATATACAAAGACATAAGTGGTAACAAGTACAAAAATAGGTGGGGGCATGAGGGGTTTAGGAAAAGTATATGTGTATCCCATTGAAGTCAAGTTGGTGTCAAACCAAATATGATTGTTATATATTTAGGATGTTAAATTTTAATCCACTGGTAAGTAGAAGGAAAATATATGAAAAATACATACGGATATAAAAGAGAAAGCACTCAATATGGTATAACACAAAAATTCAAATAAATATAAAAGTAGTCATTAACAAAAGACTTGAGAGATAAAAAAAGCTGTAAGATTACAAAGTCTAAATAGCAAATTGACAGATGACAGTCCTGCATTATCAGTAGTAACTTTAAATGTAAATGGATTAAACTCTCCAGTCAAAATACAGAGACTGGCAGAATGGATTAAAAACAAACAAACATACATGACCCAACTATATGCTGTCTACAAGAGACTCACCTTAAATTCAAAGACACAAGTAGGTCTAAAGTGAAAGTTTGGAAAAAATTATACCATGCAACTAGTAACCAAAAGAGAGCTGGCATAGCTGTACTAATAGCAGATAAAATAGACTTTAAGTAAAAAACAGTTATGAGGGGGAGAGGATGTGGCTCAAGCAGTTGAGCACCTGCCTCCCACATGGGAGGTCCCAGGTTTGGTTCCTGGTGCCCCCTAAAGAAGACAAACAAACAATGAGCAGACAAGAGCAGACTTGAGCCAAAAACAAACAAACAAACAAACAAAAAAATAAAGCAAAACAATGAGCAGACAATGAGCAAAACAATGAGGAAAATAACAATGAGTAAGACAACAAGCAAAAACAAGCAGGACAATGAGCCATCAACAGCAGACAATGAGCAAAAACTAACGAGCAGGGAGTGGATGTGGCTCAAGCAGTTGAGTGCCCACCTCCCACATGAGAGGTCCTGGGTTCAGTTTCTGGTGCTTCCTAAAGAAAAAACAAGCAGACAATGAGCAACAAACAAACAAAAAACGAGCAGACAATGAGCAGACAATGAGTGCAGACAATGAGCAAAAACAAGGAGCAAACAGATGAGGAAGCCGTCTCTGGGAAGGGGGAACAGTTATGAGTGTCAAAGATGGTCATTGTATACTGATTAAAGGTGTCAATTCAACAAGATGTAACAATTATAAATATATATGCACCTAACAGCAGAGCCCCAAAATATAAGAAGCAAATACTGACAGATTGAAGGCAGAAATTAATGATTATATATTAATAGTAGGAGACTTTAATGCATCACTTTCAATAAAGGCTAGAATATCTTGTCAGAAGATCAACAAGGAAATACAAGGCATGAATGATATTCTAAACCAACTAGACCTAACAGACTTATAATACACATTCTTCTCAAGAGCATATGGATCATTCTCCAGGATAGACCATATGTTAGATCTCAATAAATTAAAAAATATTGAAATCATGCAATGTATATTCTCTTACCACAAAGGAATGTAACATGAAATCAATAATAGAGGGAGAAATGGAAAATTCACAAATATGTGGAAATTAAATATGTACTCTTAAACAACCAATGGATTAAAAAGAAAATCACAAAAGAAACTAGGAAATATCTTGAAGTGAATGAAAATGAAAATACAACACAACAAAACTTATGTCATACAGCAAAGGCAGTGCTGGGATGGAAATTTCTAGCTCCAAATGTTTACATTAAAAAAGAAGAAAGACTTCAAATCAGAGACTTAACATGAAAATTAAAAGAAATAAAAAAAGAAAAAAGAAAAGTAAACTCAACGAAAAGCAAGCAGAAGGAAGGAAATAACAAAAATTAGAGTGGAGATAAATGAAATAGAGAACAAAAACACAATAGATAGAATCAACAAAACCAAAAGTTGGTTTTTTGGAAAGATCAATAAAATTGACAAACCTTTACCTGGACTAACAAAGAAAAAATGAGAGAGAATACAAGAAAAGAAAAATAGAAATGAAAAGGGGATATTTCTACTGACCCCACTGAAATAAAAAAAGACCACAAAAGGATACTTGAACAACTGTACATCAATAAATTAGATAACCTAGATGAAATGGAAAAATTCTGAGAAATGCACAAACTATCTACTCAAGAAGAAATAGGAGATCTCAAAAACAATTACTAGTTAAAGAGATTGAATCTGTAATCAAAAACCTCCCAACAAAGAAAAGCCTAAGACCAGATGGCTTCAGAGGGGAATTTTACCAAACATTCCAAGAAGACTTAACTCCAATTCTGCTGAAACTCTTCCAAAAAATTGGAGAGGAGGGAATACTTCTTAATTCATTTTATGAGGCCAACATCTCCCTCTTACTAAAACCAGAGGCGGCGGGGGCGTGGATGTGGCTCAAATGGTTGGGCGTCCATCTCCCATATGGAGGGACCTGGGTTCGATCCCTGGGACCTCCCAGTAAAAATTAAAAAAATAATAATAAGAAGAAGAAGAAGAAAAAGGGAAAAAAAACAAAACAACAACAACAAAAAAACTACCAGAGGGAGTGGGTGTTGCTCAGTAGTTGAATGCCTGCTTCCCATTGTCAAGGTCTTGAGTTCAATTCCTGGTACCTCTGAAATACTAGCAAACCAAGCCCAACAGCATATTAAATGAATTATAAGCCATGATCAACTGGAATTTATCCTTTTATGGAATGTTGGTTCAATACAAGAATACCAATTAAGATAACACACCACATTAACAAAATGAAGAAAAATAAGCACATGATCATCTCAATTGATGCAGAAAACACATTTGACAAAATCCAGCACCCTTCTTTATAAAAATAGTTAAAACACTAAGAATAGGAGGAAACTTCCTCCACATGATAAAGGGTATATGGAAAACCCACAGCTAACATTCTACTTATGGGTGAAAAACTAAAAGCTTTCCCTCCAACATCAGGAAAAAGATAAGGATGCCCATTATCACCATAGTTATTCAACATTGTACTGGAAGTTTTGCCAGAGAAATTAGGCAAGAAAAAGAAATAAAAGGCATTCAAATTGGAAAGGAAGAAGGAAAACATTCCCTATTTGCAGATGACATGATCCAATATGCAGAAAATCTGAAAAGTCCACAATAAAGCTTCTAGAGCTAATACATGAATACAACAAAGTGGTGAGTACAAGATCAACACCCCAAAATCAATAATGTTTCTATACACAATCAATGAACAAACAGAAGAAGAAATAAGGAAAAATTTCATTCACAATAACAACTAAAAGAATCAAATATCTAGGAATAAATCTAAAGAAGGATGTAAAGGACTTGTACACAGAAAACTACAAAACATTGCTAAAAGAAATTAAAGAAGGCCTAAATAAATGGAAGGATATTTTGTGTTCATGGGTTGGAAGACTAAATATCATTAAGATGTCATCCTACCTGAAGCAATTTATAGATACAATGGAATCCCAATCAAAATTTCAACAACCTTCTTTATAGAAATCAAAAAGCCAATCATCAAATTTATATTAAAGGGTACAGGGCCCTGAATAACCAAAGCCATCTTAAAGAAGAATGAAGTTGGAGGATTCACACTTCCTGATCTTAAAACTTATTACAAAGCCAGAGAAACCAAAACAGCATGGTACTGGCACAAGGACAGACATATAGGCCAATGGAATAGAAATGAGAGCTCAGAAATCAACCCTCACATTTCTGGCCAGTTGATTTTTTATAAGGTGGCAAAGACCACTCAATGGGGGAAAGAATAGTCTCTTCAACAAATGGTCTTGAGAAAACTGGATCTCCATTTGGAAATAAAAAGGAGTACTCCTACCTCACGCCTCATCAAAAAATCAACTCAAAATGGATCAAAGACCTAAATATAAGAGCTAGAACTATCAAACTCCTAGAAGAAAACATAGGGAAGCATCTTCAGGACCTTGTGTTAGGCAATGGTTTCTTGGATGTTACATCTAAAGCTCAAACAACAAACGAAAAATGAGACCTCATCAAGATAAAAAAAACTTTTGCTCCTCAAAGGACATTATAATGAAAGTAAAATGACAACCTATAAAATGGGAGAAAATATTTGGAAACCACATATCCAATACATATTTAATATCCAGAATATGTAAAGAAATTCCTCAACTTAACAACAGAAAGACAAACAACCCAATTAAAAATGGGCAAAAGACATGGAAGACATCTCTCCAAAAATGATATATGAATGACCAGAAAGTACATGAAACAATGCTCAACATCCTTAGCCATTGGGAAATGAAAATAAAAACCATGAGATATCATTTTATACCCATTAGAATTGCTGCTATTTAAAAAATGCAAAATTTCAAGTGGAGAGGATGTGGAGAAATAAGAACACTCATTCATTGCTGGTGCCATTAAAATGGTGCAATCACCATTTATATACAGTTTGGTGGTTCCTCAGAAAGTTAAGTATAGAATTGTCATATGATCTGTCAACCCCACAAATAGGTATATACCCAAAAGAATAGAAAGCAGTTTTTTAAACAGATATTTGCACACCAATGTTCACAGTGGCATTATTATGCCAAAAGATGGAAGCAACCCAAGTGTCCATCAATTGATGAATGGTTAAATAAAATGTGGTATATATCTACAATGGAATATTATTAAACATTAAAAAGGAATTAAGTTCTGATACATGTGACATGGATGAGCCTGAAAGACATCGTGTTGAATGAAATAAGCCAGACATAAAAGGACAAATATTGTATGATTTACTGATATGAAATAATTAGAATAAGCAAATGCATAGAGTCAGAATCTAAAATATAGGTTACCAGGGGATAAGATGAGGCCAGGGAATGGGAAGTTAAGGCTTAAAATGTACAGGGTTTCTTTGGAGTGATGAAAATGGTTTGTGATGGATAGTGGTGATGGTAGCACAACTTTGAGAATATAATTAACAGAACTGAAATATATATCTGAATGTGGTTAAAAGGAGGAAATGTTAGGTTATATATATGGTGACAGAATAAAAAAAAAAAAAAAATCTATGGAACTACACTACACTAACAGTGGACCCTAAATTAAGCCATGGATTATAGTTAATAGTACAGTTATAAAAATGTGCTTTCATCAAGTGAAACACAGCAATGCAAAGTGTTAATAGAGTGTTATATGTTAATTATTATTATTATTTATTTTTTTTTTTTACAATTTAGATGATACAGTTTAATAATTTTGATGATATTTACCATGTCCTGTGTCCATTACTGTAAGGTAATGAAAAACCTTCCCCATGACCACCAAACAACCCATTAGATCTTGACTGTTCCCTTCTCCCCAGCCCCCCAGGGCCCATGATACCCCCCTCTCCCAACTCATGGAATGTCAAGATTCACAGTTACATGCCCTGGGGATTTGAACCAGCCCTTCCTAATCCACCCACCCCCCAGTGCTGCACCACCAAACCCAGGAACACCACCACTCATCTGCCCCATCCCCCAAC